>OX326964.1:11893384-12188730 GCA_946800305.1 Medicago arabica
TTACAAACATTCTTAAATGCAATTAAATCACCTCCATCCTTAGAAAAATTGAGACTACATGCTTGAAACAATTCCGTAACTCGTAAATTTGTGAAATCTAACACCTTTCGATAGGTATGTAAGATGTGAGTGTTATTCAAAGCATCTAAGTTACGAAGTTTGCCGGATTTTGTTTCTTCAATTTTTATGATCCATCCTTTATTAAAATAATTAGTTGATGATACTAATGGTTCTAGGCAATATACTTTAGTTTTGAGAAGCCAAAATTTACTACGTGGAATGCAAAGTGTGCGAGAGGGAGATGGAAAGGGAGGGGGAATAATAGAGCGCCATAAAGGACAGACACCTCGAAATCTAATAACATCAAAAGTATTATTAATATTTGTTGATAAAATAACTAACCATAGTTCTCGAGGAAGATTTAACCATTCCTCTTTAATGTCATCCATCACATAAGCATGCTCTTTTTCTTCAACTTAATTGCTTTTCTTATACGTCGTCTTCAAGTCTCTGCCACAAGTCGTCCCTAACCTAATATTCCATCTATTGCCTTTCAAAGAATGAAAGATAATACTTATATAATAGTAACAATAGAATGAGTAATAAGCTGCAGTGTGATATTTTTAAATTTAAATATTATAACCAGATGTGTTGCTAAATTATAGCATCAGATCGTTTTTAATTTATAAAAAAACTATTATTAAGGATATTTTCAATACATATCAAAGGAACGGTTTTTTTAGGGAGATATTTAGGGATTTTTTTTTTTTTTTTTTATACAAATATTAAGGAATAGTTAGTTCGATCAACTAATGGTTTGTACACAAAAAAAAAAAAAAAACTAAGTTTTGGGTTCGTCATCATCAATACATATATATATTAGAGATAATAATTAATTTGCCAAAAAAAGTAGTAGCTTCTTTTTTTGGAGTAGTTTGGACCAGCTGACTAGTGTAATCGGAACAAAAATTCTACTACTTTATAAGCATAATTCCAAAGTCCACACTCTGCAAAGTGTTGGAGATAGGTAATGTGTTGTTTTCTTTTTCTAAAAGAAAAAAAAGAATATTTTGAATTAGATTAAGGTCCATTTGGTTTGAGCTTATGAAAAATAGCGCTTTTATTTAAATTTATAAGCTATCACTAACGAAAATTGTATCTTCATAAACCGTTTTTTCATAAACTACCTTAAAAACTTATAAATAATAATACATAAAAACTTATTTATTTGCATAAGCTGTTCTATATAAGCTATAAAATAAGCTAATCCAAACGGGCCCTAAAATGTAAACGAATGAGCTTGTATACTCTTGTTATGGCCTTCTGAAACATTGAAGATGCAAAGTTGACACCAAAATTTCAAATTTTACTTTTTAGTACTGCAAAAATGACACCAATCATAGCGAGTCTCCCATCAATAAAATACACATTTTCACATAATTTCTTATTCTTAAGCTTACTCTCCATTATTATTTTCAAGTCTTTACTCTTCAGACTTGCGGTTACACACCATTCTGATTCAACTTCGTGTTTCATGCTAGCATTAAACTTGCTTATTGAACCACTAGGTGCAACATTAATGTCAAACAGCATTATCGTCACACAAGGGTGAGCGCGCACATGTTTAATTACTTGATTTCTGTCTACAAGAATGGGAAAAATCATCACAAACACAGGCGCACGTGCACATACACATGCAACAATCTAAAGGATTTGTGACTCATTTAACATCCATGTGAGAAATACATAGTCTGCAAATCTAATTGGTAGAAGAGAAATCTCCGACGGCAATAAAATAAACATTAATCCGAATAAAGTAAAAATTGAGGAAGAGAATGATTGTATCTACTTCAGTCCTACAATAATTAGAGAGCTTCATATTACGAAGGTATTCATTTGTTGCACCTGAATTGTCTCTTCCTGCCATTAGCAATTATTTAGTTTCAGAACTTCCACCTTCAGTTTTGGGGACAGCATTTGAACCTTCCTGTGCATTTGATTCCAGCGGCACAGATAACATCTCATTTTTTATTTCTCCAGTAGGATTTCCCACCCCAACATCTGCTGCAACTTCCGAGACTTGTGTCTGCACCAACTGGGGATCATTACCTGAACCGGCTACAGATGCAGGTGCTGGTGTCTGAGCTGCCAAGGTGCCATTCGGTGGTGCTGTGGTTGATCCTTGTGCTTGAGATAGTGCATTCACCAGTAGCTGAGCCAGAAGTACCTGTGGATCATTATCGCCTTGTTGGACTTGAGCATTAATTGCGGTGGCTAGAGCATTGATGTCAGGTGGATAAAGTGTTTGAAGCCCTACTGCTCCAGGCAAAGCTTGGGGACCAACTACATCAGACGGAGCTTGGTTTCCTACTCCGACCAATGCTTGGTTACCTAGTCCGACTAAAGCTTGATTACCTACTCCAGCTGGACCTTGGTAACCATAGGCACGTTTCATGTGCTTTTTCCCAGTAATATGAGCCTGGTAAACACGTTGGGTGTCACATTTAACATTGCACAACTCACATGTAATAGCTACATGTTGTTCAGGTACTGAACCATCAGCAGTCCTCATCTGTTTACGTCCACCTTTTGCAGCTCTTGTCTTACGCTTCAATCCACGGTCTCTTGCACCTGAGTTTTCCGTTCTTAACCCATCAGCCTCTTCAGCTGCAACATCAGAAGTCTCTCCTACATTATTCTGCAACATCATTTCATCCTTGTTATCAGCTGCAACTTCAGAGCTCATAACTTTGGTGGGGTCCTCCGATTCCTGAGCTATCACAGATTGATCTGTCGAGTTCAATTCACAGGTAGGATTCTGACTACTCTGTGATCCGATGATAGGATTGCGTCTCTGTTTTGCTTCATGTAGTCTCACATTCTTCAGATGCTTTTTTCCTTGCAGATGCACCTGCATGACTTCTGAAGTATTGCACTCTATCTTACAAATATCACAAAATACCCCACGTGGTGGCGGTTGAACTGGTGCAGTTTGGACTTGAGCCGAGACTGACGATGAACCTTGGACCTCATAAGTGGCTCCAGCAGCAGTAGATGCACCTGGTACATCAGAAATAGCAGGTCCGGAAGAATGAGATGCAAAGTGTCTCCCACCGCCCACTCCACGTCCTCTTCCACGGTTGAACTGACCTCGACCACGACCACCCCGCCTGAATGATCTACCACCCCCACCTCTGTATTGAGACGATGGCCCGATCTGAAAATAAGAATTCCCATTCAAAGTCAAGCATATATCTATAAGGTAACAAATATTAAGGTACAAATAAATTGAAAATTTGAGAGGAAAGGATTAGATTAAAAGACGTGCAAACAATTGAATAAATACCACAAGGGTAGAGATATTATGGAGAGAGAGAGAGAGAGAGAGAGAGAGGGGTGAGAGAAAATCTGTCAATGTGATGTGAGATGCAGTCAATTAATGAAGGAACTTTTGATACTCCAAAAGCATACAAATATTGTAGAAGAGTTAATAACAAAGAAAAAACTGATTAAGAAACGGAATATCTGGTTCATCCAGGTGATAACCGAGGTAACAGTTATAATAGAGTAATTTTAAGTCACCACTAACATTAACAAAACGGAGAGACTGTGATGGCCTTAAAACTACTTCCAAGGCATCCTCGATTTCAAGAATCATTCCAATTCTTACATACAGTTCAATCTAAGGGTTCCGGCTCCTCTAAAGTGAGTAATTCACTTTAGAGTGTAAAGTGAGTAATATCAACCATTAATTAACAAATCATGAGTTTGTTAAAGTAACAACCTTTGATTTTCTCACTTTACACTTTAGTCACTTTAGAGTTTCCAAATTCCAATCTAAGTATCTCAATTTTGATTATGAAACGGATTTCTTAGATAACTCTTAATAATCATTATGAATGTTACTGCATTCTTACAACAATTCATGTCCAATAGATCTCCAAACAAACATGGATTTTCCTCATTATGATTGAGATAATCAATGGCATATCAACCCATGTACCCATCAATTGACCAGGGAGTTAGCCAATTCGTGCACATTAACAACTTTATCAGCCTCGAGATACTGTTGATCAGGTAACCCTTGAGAAGTAGTCAATTTAAGGTCCTGAAAACATGCTCAATGCTCCCCTAAATCTGAAACTGAAAATGGAACACCTTCTGACAAAAGAAGAAATAAAGCATATCAAACAAGATTTTATGCATCGAATAACCAAAAGATCGGAGTTCCTATTCCCAAACTGTAAGGCACTGCAAAATTATGGCCAGACAGTTAAGAAGAGAAACGAGATGATCTTATGTCCACATCAGCTCTAAAGCAACCAGCAAAGACCCACCACCATGCAAGCATTATTGTGGCATTGAAGGAAAGAGCCACAATTGCTTATTAGCTCAGATTATGCAACTGCTGTCTTTATCTGGTCACTCTAGGGTGTTGTGGCCAAGCTTGCTGAATTCTCAACATCTTCTGAGTTCTGAATGTTTTAGATAAAAAGCCGGGGACAAAATACCTATTCCAGTATCATCCTTTTGTCCACAGAATGTCCCAAAAGAGCCCGAGGAAGCACAGCAAGATATTCTTTTCTAAAAGAATAAAAAATGTTTGAAAAGTCAAAGAGATGCGAAATCTTCAATCAGCCTTTACCGCTTACTCCTTCAAATTTTGGTAATATATCAAGAAACTAGCATGTTAGAGTAGCAGCATATTTGCAGAACTGATTCGAGGAGGAATAAACCATATCAAATTATGGCTTAATTTTGACTCGACCTATCTTATCCTTAGTTTCAGCAACATCAAAGGTAGGTACTTGCTAAAACCTAATTTAAACTACCCTATGGGAGACCATTTATTGGAACAAAGATGAGGTAAATCCATAAGATGATTCTACTAATCTTGTTTAGTGTCAGAGACACAAGTAAAAGAGGCTGATGGAACTTTTTCTTTCCTCCAGCTATGGTCTTTGAGAAAAATTAGTAGAATAAGAAGTGTGCAAACGCACATATATAGAAATTTGATAACAACAACAACAACCAAACCTTAAGGTAAAATGCATATTAAAAATTATCTTAATCTTATCAATTGATCCATGTAGCCAACCCATCAATGAGATAAGAATTGATATGGTTGTTGTTGTTGATGGTCAAATTTTTATACTCAGTAGTTTGACGAAGGCCATAAGTTTTTGCCCTACTTTGGGTAAGTTATCATAATAGACAAACGCACCGACAAGCAAAGCTTTATATACAATCTATCTAGAAACATTGTTTGGTTGGTCCTCTATGCTACAAGGTACAATAAGATGATAAAGAATAACACACCCACCTTACCCGAAACAAACATAAAATATAAGGAAGAAAAACTATAGAAGAGATAGAGAAAACGTAGTAGTATTTATTGAGAATGACAACAATGCGATAAAATTTATTCCATGTAACACAGATAAAAGGCACTAGTGTCCAAAACAATAGAGTCTGAGCATAAAATTATTCCAAAGAACTAACACAAATCCAAATAACATTAATATCAGTGAAGACAAAAGGCCATTTCTAGTTCCACCATGATACAGATAATAGTCGGATTATAATAAAAAATCACAAATGGTTATGATCAAAATTTGATAAAGTTAATCTCTACCATTCATCTATGTTAACCATTAAATCAACGATTAATAAAAGGGGGTCAGAGAATCAGAGGTACACTATTTTCAATGAGTTACACCATAAACTAGGATAAAAACACAAATGCAACAGAAACATGCTAATCAATTAGGACAAAAATTTCCATTCTATGTTGGCCATTGCCAATTTTCCACATCACACACACGACACACCCAGATTACTGTAGTTGATAATTATATCAGTCACTGCAGTTAGCTGATCTAAGCCATTGGTTATAGATAGGACAACTCACACTGTGACTTCGACAAATAAAAACCTCATAGTCTGAACTATTTGATCTTCATCAACGTCCAAGATCATCAACTACAGAGACTACTAACCCTATAAAATCCATTCCTCTAAAGTGAGCAACTTGCTTTAGAGTGTAAATTGATTAATAACAACCAATAATTAACAAAGCAAATATAGATATTGGAGGTACTTCATAACAAATAATTCGTTTGTTAAAATAACAACCCTTGAATTTTCTCAGTTATTTTAGACAATCTAAATTGCACCAACATATTGCCTTTCAAGAGTTAAGACTACAACCACCATAACTACATTGATGAATCAACACAGACAGAAAAGAACCTTTTGAAGCACCAACACAGAGACGGACACGACATTGTAAGGTCGACACCAACAATTGAACAATATAATTTGAGAAAATGAATTCATTCAATGTGATCACATGTGTCCATGTGTTGTTGCTGTTCGACACAGACACATGTCATACACACCTTCAATCACTCGGTGCCACAGAAAGGGTGAAAAAAAAAAAAAAAAAAACTGAATGAAGAACCCAATTTCAAGAACACTCATCATTAGTCAACCACTATAAAACTGATTGATAAACTAAACTCAGTTATAAGCACATTCTCTCAGGGGTTAGGTAGCTCAACTCATTTGAGCAAAGGGATAAGGAGTCGGACGTAGTTGGTTCAAACCCGGCCAAAGGTGAAAAAATTAATCTAACCACTAACATTTCCCATTCAAATCAAAAAACACATTCTCTCGCATTTTGGTCCTATGAAACACATAACTAGACACGACACCGACACGTCAACACCAGTGTTAATTAAAAAAAAAATGAATCAACTGAATGTAATCAACCGTGTCAGTGTCACGACACGTATCGGACACATGATACATGATACGTCTTCAATCAGAATAAACCTAACCTAATTAAAGCACCCTAATTTCAATCACATTCATCACAAATTAACCAAAATCACAATTTAATTAACAACTCTAACAAAACCAAAAGCAATCACACACATAAATTAAACTAGTTAAAAATTAAAGAAATTCAAGAAATCTAAAGAAACAGAAGATTGAATGAATATACATACCGGAAGATTGTTGTGTTGAACCGGGTTGGGTTCAGGGTTAACACCAGGAGGATGAACCGGGTTGGGTTCAGTTTGATAATAAGAATGTTGAACCGGAGTAGTATCAACGGCAGTTGGATAATAAGCGGCGTATTGTTGATTATAAGCTGCAGCGGCAGCGTAGTATGAAGAAGGTTGATATGTTGCAGCAGCAGCATAAGAAGATTGATCGTACGGTTGGAGTTGAATCTGAGATGGATCGTATTCGTAATAGGGTTGTTGTTGTTGTTGTGGTTGATTAGGGTTGTATGATGAATAATTCATTTTTGTGAAGAAATGGATTTGATTGATGTGAAGGAAATGAGAAGAGAGTGATGAAAAGAGGGAAAATCGATTGGATATAGGAGAGGGTGTTGTTGTTTTGATGTTATTGATATTCATTAAAACGCAGATTTGGGTGGTCGTTTCAATGTCAATGTGAAGATGAAACGGTAAAATGTGGGTCCTTAAAAAAATGGTAAAAAAATGGAAAAATGGTAAATTCTATCTATATCTTTTATTTGTTCTAAAAAAATATTTTATTTATTAAGGACATGACAAGTCATGTTGTACTATGTTTGAGTCGTAAGGGACATAACAAAGGTAGAAGACATATAAAATCACATCACAAATTCTTGTTCCCACTAAACCACAGCATAAATTTTTGTTGTCCTATACACGTTGTCTAATATACTAAAATAGTTTTTTGTCTACAAAAAATCTTGTTAGACCAAACATTATTTAATACCATACAATTTTGTCATGTGTTATTGTGTCTTGTGTTGTGTTGTTCAGTCTTGTAATGTTTTGTCAAGTACTTACTGTCTAGCACATAAATCAATGTCTCTCTAAATATAATCATTTGCAAATTTATAAATTCATTCATTACTTTTTATGACAAAAATAAATAATATTCATTCATTAAAATTGATAGAGTATATCAATACAATGCAAATTCGTTAAAAACAAAAGGGATGAATATGCTAACAAACTCACAACATCCATGTTAATAGCATAAAACAACAAAGTACAAAAGCCTATACATATGACTATATTCAAGTCCCCGGAATACTTATGTCTCCGGATCTGCAACGTTGACGACGCGAAAGGCATTGATTGGATCTGCACTCGATCGAAGCTCATATGACAATCTGAACTGAAAAAATACTTGAACGAAACAAAAAAGACAAATGATGTCGTACAAAGACAACAAACAAAACAACATCGCACTAAGACTACGAAATCACGAAAGAAAAAACCAAATGGATGTGAAAATCATTTATTTCAATAAATGGGAAATAGAAAAACGAGTTAGAGGGGTGATTTTGGCTAAAAAAATTGGCCCTGCATAACCTCTCTTTGATGGATGAAGGAGAAGACACTACGGTTTTGGTGACAGCTCACAAGAGAGAGAAGGGTTTGCTCCTATTTTTCTAAAAAAATTCATCTGTTACTCTTTTTTCAAATACTTATTCTTAATACTATCAATGCATATTAGAATAGTTAACATTAAGTATATCTATACAAAAGGGGTAATTTGGTAATAGCAAAATACATTTGTGACAAATTTATTACTCCAACAATTTTTCTTAATACCCGTGATTTTTGTAGGATGTTCCCATTAATGGCATATGATGGTCAGATTAGGGAAGTGTACCAAATCATTTACTAAGTAATAAAGTGTAAGTAGAGTATCGTATCCACATGGATTATCGTTTCATCTGAACAATTTGCGTTACTTATTTGGTTAACAAAATATAAAATAAAAAAGTTTAGGGATAAAAGATTGCAATTTTTATTTGTTTGCAACATAACAAGTTACCTGTTTTGGTTGAAGAAAAGTAAGCAGTGGTTAGGATTCTTTGCAATTTTTCAGTGCTCGGGGCACATATTACGTGCCCTAGGCGCATGTGAGTGTGTTCCGTGCCCTTTTTCTCCGCTTTTTCTGTCGTTTTGGGTGTTTGCTTCCATATAAGTTGTCTTGACACCTGGGAACAAAATTCTTCTCTCTGTAAAGTCTTTTGAGACCTCTTGAATCTTCATTCTTGATCTTCCCAAGGTCTCTACTAATCTTCCGATGTTCTTGCTTTGCCGATTTATATGATTTCTTCGTGAATTACATCAAAAACACCTTAAAATTGTTATGTTTCAAGAAAAATATAATTACAGATTCAAATATAGAAAACATTACAAATGTCTCGAAATCATAGACAATTGTTCTAATACTCCTACATTTTTCTGGTAAAACCTACTGAAAAATATGCTAAGAATAACGTAAGATGACCTGTCATCAGCATAACCAATGGATTAAATAATCCACGTCGGATTGGTAATGGTATGGGCTTAAATGGAGTAACACAAATATGTTATAGGTTATCCACCAATGAAGCCTAGAGCATTAGATGAGTTTAAATAGTTCCTTACTTAGATTTTTTTTGGACAACCCAGCTACTGGTAGCTCGAACAAAAAAAAAACCTAAAATTTTTGTATATATTTTTTAAATAGTTTCTTACTTAGATTTTTTTTTTACAAAATAGTTCCTTACTTAGTTGATTGATAACTAAAAAATAAATATGAAAAATTCAATGAATCAACACACAAATATAAAAGTAATAAAAATTGTTGTTCCTAGTTTTATTACATATAATTTTAAAGGTTAGACATATAAATATCTATATCCATAGCATACATAATTTATCTAAAGTTGTTTTCCTTGCCATTTTGTGTTGTGACGCTCGAAAAAAAAGTTTAAAATTTTGTTTGTGCTTGATAGTGTTTAAATCTAGTAAAAATATTATTTAAAATAAATTTTGTAGGAGAATTTTACACTACTTTCTTTGTAAATAATAATAATTTTTTTTTATAGGATTTGGCCCGTTAAACCCGCAGTCCATATAAGGTCAAGTTCGAGTAGTTTCTTTAGAGCTCATATTTTAATAGGATTTTTTAGACCGATCATATAAAACCCGAAGTCGTTAGGGACGACCTTAAATGAGTTTGGTAGTCTGAATTGACAACTCCAACGAGATCTAAGTTATGAAAACATTTGAGATGCTTATATTGACAAAAACAACGATGTAGGACGAAAAAACTATGTCATTGTCATCCCAAAAAAACTAACACGTCTTCATGTAAGGATTTTAGAGGTACCGACATGTTGCATTGTTCCTAACATCATGGAACATACTCAAATCAAATAAGTGCCACCATTTACCACAATAATCCAAACTTATCACAATAAGGATTTCAACATCAAACTAGAGGAGATGAGGATCAACATTTAGCATGAAGATCACATCACCGACCCCAATGAACAACCCTGTAAATTCACAAAAGAACATTAATGACCACCATAGGAGCCTTGGTAAAAAAATTCTATGCCTCAAGATCCCATTAACTAGGAGACAAGATCCCATAATTCTATGCTACATGTTTAACGATGATTATGTTTCCTTGAATCCCCCCCCCCCCCCCCCTCTCTCTCTATCTATCTATATATATATATATATATATATATATATATATTCCTTGTTGGATCAACAAATGTTTCTCTATCAGTTATGACCTAACTTGAAAAACGATGGTTTTGACATGATACACAGATGAATCAGCAGGATGCTCTAGGCAGTATTTGTGCCTAGACAAGGGTATACTTTTGGATTCATCAAAAGATGAATCATATCATAATATCATACTAAATTTCAATAATTCAATTAAATATAATTAAGCAATTTTTTAAGTTCTTGTTCCGGTGAGAGCAAGATAGTCAGACATATACCTTAACCTAGAAGGTTAACCTCGAGTTGAAAAACATAATATGATCGAAACAAATAAAAATTATATAAGACTATGATCATAATTGATTGAAGACTTGAATTAATTAAATCTAACAAATAAATAGAGGTTCATCGTGGAACCCTAATCTTATAGGTTTAGCTACTCATAGTAATTAAAAACATAGCAAAATAAAATTAAAACATACTCTAGAACAATTGGAAGGAAAAATCCTCTTTTTGATGCTCCAGATGCTTGACTCTTACCTTGAACCATCAACATTTTGAATGATAGGTTTAAGAGGGAATTATAGGTTTTTCCTTCCAACCCAACTAGAAAAATAAGCTAGAAAACAATTTTTCACGTGCAGAATGCGCATGTGCACTTAAGGTAGTAGCCCCAGGGCCTTCTGCAGTGTGCCATGCACCTGGGCGCTTTAAACAACCTTAAGGAGCGAAGTTTGTAGTTTTTCGTCCTTCTTCGAGTGTTGTTCTTTCTTGAAATGTCTTGGGACTTGGGATGAACTTTCCCCCAACTTGTATTGTCTTAAAAAATCCTTCCAAGTTATGATGATCTTCATTTTTTAACTTCTATAATTCTCCATGCGGTGTTTTGCTTTGCCGAGTTACATAATTTATCAATAAAAAGACTCACAACACCTATGTAGTTGCATGATTAAGGAAAAAACTGAATTACATCAAAATAAAAGAAAAAAAATACAAAATGTCCCTAAAATCTAGAACATACTCAAATCGTGGATTTGTCAGCAATTCTCAAAAAACATGATTCGTCACCAAGACCCTAAATGGACTAAAGGTAAATGGAGCATACCTAAACTCCATTCTCCCATAATACCTTGTGCATCTAAAAATTGTTATTGAGACATTACTTCAAAGGGTTGCTCTCAATCTCCCATAATACCTCTGGAGTACTATTCTCACTAGTTTTTTTAGTGTTACTTCAACTAGGGTTTAAGCTTATAATTCATAACGTATCATAATTTCTTTAATTTTTGCCTTCATAAATCATAATCTTAACTGAAAAAAAAATGAAATATTAACTAAAAATATATTTTGAAGTCATTTTATAATTTTTACTTAATTTAACCCCTAATTTTATCACAATTCAATCTCCAACTTATTTACTTTCTTAATTAATGAAACCACTCACATGTGATGGTGTAATAGTAACACATTGATACTATGCCGACTTAAGTAGTGCAAGGCTTTTTTGAGGCTGCAAGACTTTAGTAAGAGGGAAAGGGTATTTGTGGTGTGAACCTAAGGCAACTCTTTAATCTTTTGTGCATAACAAGAGTGACACAACTAATAAAGTAGCTTAGCAAAGAAAGATTTTAAAAGAGGGAAAGGGAAGAAACATAAAATATGTGGAAGAATTCAATTTCAATCCTAATTATTAGGACAGCCTTGTCTTGGCATTTGGAAGATTTTCTTTTATAGGTGAGTCACAAGGAATTGGCTAGTTGGCACAACACACTAATGCTATGTTACACTTGGTCAGAAAAATACAGTAAAAGAAGAGAAACACTTAAAGGTTCCCTTCTATAAATTATCGGCAACTAATTCAGCATCCTATTCTTGCTTTATTAGTGAATATATATCACTATTTTCACACATGGGTTGCTCTATAGTTATCTCAAATTGTACTTTGTGTAGTGCATTTGCTATATGTTAGGCAATATAAGTATGCCAAGCAATGAGTTTTCATCTTTAAAACTTAACTTTTTTTTAATATAAAAAAAGTGGTTGTTAGGTTTTAACCAACATTATGAACGAAATAAGGAGTAATATGGCCATAATTTGTGTTTGACTAATTGATCATCTCGATTATACAACATGGTATGACATGGTTGCCTGATAATTTAACTCATTAAACTAATATGCAGGTATTTGATCACAAACCAAACCAAACCAATATGTATAGAATAAAATATAAAATATTTATTGGAAGAGGTAAATCTTCTAAATAAATCTATCTATAGGAGATAGATACTAATAAGTTATTTTCATTGAGAGGGGACCATTTACGGTGAGAGGTTATGTTGAACCAATAAGTTTTTTTTGGTTATTCACACATATAAACAAAATCAATAAATTTTTGCTAAAAAAAAAAACAAAATCAATAAATTTGTTACTTTGATGTAATTATTTGCATTTATCCTATAATGCCCTTAACAAACAGTTATTTCATTCTCTTTATTTCTTTTTATGTAATAAATATGTAAAGGTATCATTAGCAAAACAATAGTTAATAAAAAAATAGTTAATGTTGCATTGTACTTTTAAAATGATAAGTAAATAAGAAAGAAAAAAGTAATGATACATGGATACCCATTTTCTGCACACTTGCGTGACACATGTTTTATCATGTTAAAAATATAGTTATTTAAGTTGAGTAGATGGTTAATTCAATTTACCATTAGAATCGTCGTTAATAAAACTACATGATTTTTTTTTACTAAAGCTCGTCTACATGAGTTGACCATAATTTTCAACTAGAATTGAAATAACTATATACTCAACAAAATGGCTATTCATGAAACATTTTTGAACAAAAATTCTAGCTATAGTAAAAAGGAATGGATGAAGTAGAATTTAGGATTGAGAGTGGGTGTGTCATATGCTCTAAGCAAGAACCAGTTGCTCCAACTTTGATTCATGAAATTTATAAGATAGCAATTTAACACATAATAGTCCTAAAAGTTTGGCAATTGCCTAACAATTCACATGGCTAAATTGAGTTGAAGCTATCCCATGCCTCTCGGGTACTTTGCTTGACTTCTAAAACAAGTTTGGCCATCCTTTCTACCTATCTAAAAGGAAATTGGTCTGCTCAAAAAAAAAAAAAAAGTCCACAATTCAACTTGAGGAGGTTTTGAAAATAGGAGGTTAGCTATTCCTAAGTAAAAAAGTCAAATTTTGATCAATAGAAAAAAAATGACACCGTTGCTTAATTTATTACATTAGAGCATAATTGACTTTATCCCGGTCTTAAAACATAGTTTAAATAGAGTAGAATTGGTTTTTTTATTGTTGTCAAAATTAAGTGGAAATAAGTTTGTTAACTTACTCATTCATGTTTTTAGGTGAGAGTAAATTAACAATCCCCTAACAATTATAATCTAAGACTTAGTTTGTGTGTGTATCTATATATACTAGACCATCAATCCGTGCTAACACGCGGGTTATATGGAAGGTAATATTTGATGGTAATAAGTAACAAAATAGTTTAGATGAATGTCATGATTGTCATGTAGTATTTCATAATATTAAGAAGCATAAACGTTGGTAATGTACCATAACATAATTTTCCACGGGTTAACATTTATAAGTAAGAGATTAAGTTAAGTATAACGAGATGGGTTAACGATTATTCCTTTCCAAAAAAATAGCATATAATTAGAAACATAATTTTATTTTACTTTAGATAAACATTAAATGCAAAAGTGTGAAGGGAAAAATTAGGTTAAAATTAGATTAAGTACAGTGAAACGGGTTAACATTTATAAGTAAAAGATTTCCAAAAAAATAGCATATAATTACGAACATAATTTTTTTTTAGTTTAGATAAACATTAAATGCCAAAGTATGAGGGAAAAATTATGTTAATATTAGGTTAAGTATAGAGAGACGGATTAACATTTATAAGTAACGTAACATAATAGGTTAAGTATAGCGAGACATGTTAACATTTATAAGTAAGATATTAAGTTAGCGAGACGGGTTAACGGTTATTCCTTTCCAAAAAAACAGCTTATAATTAGGAACATAATTTTATTTTACTTTAGATAAACATTAAATGCAAAAGCGTGGAGGGAAAAATTAGGTTAAAATTAGATCTAGGGTTAATATAGTAAAGTCACGCAAAAAAATTAGGTTAAATCTAGGGTTAATATTGCGTCACGGGTTATCATTTAGAAATAAGAGATGACATTTTGCATAAATTAAATCTAGGGTTAATATAGTAAAGTCATGCGAAAAAATTAGGTTAAATCTAGGGCTAATAATGCGCCACGGGTTAACATTTAGAAATAAGAGATGAGAGAGGGAAAAATTAGGTTAAAATTAGATCTAGGGTTAATATAGTAAAGTCACGTGAAAAAATTAGGTTAAATCTAGGGTTAATATTGCGTCACGGGTTAACATTTAGAAATAAGAGATTGTTTGTAATGTAAATATCTCGATATCAATTTTTTTTTGTCAAGTGATCTGATGGTTAGAATTTTACCCCTTAAAATGAATAAATGGAGAATTCTAAATTCAAACCTCAACTCTTATATATTGAAATGTTTTTCTACCAACAAAACTATGATAGTGGGGACATCTTCACATACTTCTTTATCAAAGTATTAGAAGATGTTGACAAAAAAAATGTACAAAGACAACTCTAACACATTAATTTTTTGGGTCTAATTTCCTCCTTCCCTTCATGTGTGTTAGCAACCATTCTGAACTCAACTCCACAATCCTGCAATATTTCCAAGTTATTGTCCTATTTTGCCCTATGTGTGAGTCTTTCCCAACCTCAATCTGGTGCAAGAACTCCCAACCTCCAGTTCACAATATTGAGTTTTCGATGTAGTGTTCACTTTGAGCCTGTGTGTGTAAGCCTTTGTAGTTTTGTCCTTTGTCAAGTGCATCTTGTTTGATAGAAAAATGTGAATGTTATTTATAAACTACTATAAGTCTCTATTCCCAAACAATATCAACTTTTTTAGTGTTATTTATTAACTTTTTAATCAAACTCTAGATCCAAACACATTATGGAAAAATACTTAAGTGTACACAAGGTTTTGGTCACAAGATTTAGACACCTACATAAAATATTTATAATTTAATTATTAAAATGTACACATTATTTGATTCTTTTCTCCCTTTTTTTTATTTTAATGTTGTGAGTGTGACCAAATATTGTGTCCAAACTCTTGCACCACACAAGAGTTTCTAAAAGTTATGTGATGAGAGTTCAACTCTTAATGTGTCATGCGAAATGTCCATGGCTTATATCACCCGAAACTAAAGAAATTCCAAGTTTTTATTACTTACACTCAAATGATTTCACACATGATTTGTGCAACAAGCACCATCGATAGCATACTATTTTACATAATAGATGAGCCCAAATGTTCACATAGGCCTACATTTCATTAAAAATAAAAAAATAAAAACAAAAATATTGTGTGAAATGAAATTTAATTTTATCCTAAAAGTTAAATCAACAGGTGACATATTCAAACACATTCATACATCAAATATTCTGATAATTATAACAATGTGAGAGTCCAAACAAACTAGCAAATTCAATATATTGATCTTTTATGACCAAATATTACAACTTGCTAATACGAGTATGACAATTGCATTCCTCCAATCATATCATAAATGAAATAATTATTATGGACATACTAACAAATGCCTTAAAGACATTTGGTTGAAGAATTTATAAGAGAAAAATTATGCATTGAAAATATGAGTCAAACAAAAGTATATTTAAACAAATGTGCATAAATGGTCAAAAGAGCCTTTCAAACATGTTATTTTGACCCGACCCTTATTGCTCTCACTTCCCTATCTGATACTCTTATTGCTGAGGTTCACCCACTTGGCCCGTTTTAATCGCAAAGCACCGGAGCTGAAGGAGGAGAGGAGGAAAAAGGTGGTGACTGTGAGTGAGACTAGGGTGGAGAAGGGTAATTCATTCAAGGAGGTGTTGGCTCCGGCAATGGCGTAGGGGCGAGACCAAAGTTCCGGCGATGGAAGTGTTGTCGTCAGAGGAATATTTGGAGGTGTCGAGAAAAAGCTTTGTTGGATATCTTCATTTTCATAGAGAAGCAAAATTGGTTCAAACCAGTTTGCTCATGGAAGGGTATTCTTTCATCAAGGTGACTGAAATGGAAGATAACATGGTGTTGCTCCATTGCAATGCGGAGAGGGAGTTATAGTAAGCCAGAACTTCAAACAAGATTTTGGTGGGATGCTAATTTTAGTAAGGTGAAGCCTTGGTCACCTCCATTGGTGGCAAGGATGAGAAAGGTGTGGGTGAAGTTGTGGGGTGTTCCCCTTCATGTATGGGATGATGAATTTTTCAAACAAATTGGTTCTATGTTTGGTGAATTTATGGACTATGACATGGATACTGCTGGAAAGAAGAGGTTGGATGTGGCTAAGTTAATGATATCAAACTCTAGGTTTGACATTATTGATAAATGGTGAAGATTAAAGTTGTGGGTGCCACTTATAATATTTGGGCGAGGGAGGTGGAGGGTGACGTTAATTTTGAGGACGTTGAGGATATGGAGGAGGCGGCGGTGAGTGTGGAGGTGTTAGGGGAGAAGGTGGGGGAGGTGGAACAGTGGCAAATGGAATTGGATAATTTTTCTGGTGGTTGTACGGATACGTCTGGTGAGGGTTCATGAGGGGAATATGAGGAAGATGAAGTATTGGGTTACGGTGTAGGTGGAGCCCAAGATGCTGGCGTGAAGGGTGCTAGTAGGCAAGAGAAAGATTGCAGCTTACTTTTGGAACATCAACAAATGTTGTCTCCTTTAGGGGAATTTGTGACACATGATAGAATGGGAGGATTCCAAGCGGTGAGTGGTGTGGGGCTCAAGTTGCCTTTGGAGAAAGTTGGTGGGATGGGTGCAGTTTTGGAGTAAACGACTCCTTTTGACGTGTTTGGGCCCGCAGAGCAGCTGGCTGGTGAGGGGGTGTAAATTTAGGTGATCCGCTGATTCCTCCTAGTGGGCCGATTGTCACTAATTTGGGGTTGACAATATTGTGGGTTGTTGGTAACTAGGCAGAGGTCTTCAAATATTTCAGAAAATGAGGTTGAATCTTTGGTGGGTGTTAGTAGAAAAGAGAGGAAAATTTTTTAAAAAAGACTAATAAAGAGCCAATTGTTTGGGCGCGTCTAGATGTTTAGAATTAAAATAAATGGCGTGGCAAGGGGCTGCAGGTAGTGGAAAAGTGGGAGAGGTGGAGGGGCGACGTTGGAGGAAAGGGAAGGTGACGGAGGACGTTAAGGTGGTGTTGGGGGATGGATAGGTGGATAAGGATGGTAGTTTGATTGTTGCGGAAGACATGCTTGTTTGTGAAGGAAATTTGGAGGTGGTGCTACCTTCATGTCCACAAATTAATGTGTCGGGTGTTCATAATATTTGTGAAGATATGGGCACCATTGTTCCGGAAAGTCAAAACTCATCTTTGAGTGAGTTGCGTAGGAAGCAAGTGGATGCACAATGTTTGTTACAAGTGGAAAAGGATTCTTTCAATTTGGTGGATGGAAGGTGGTGGACAAATTGGTAGAGTTGGAAGATGTGGATGTGGTTAAGAGAGACATAAGTAAGAGAAAGGAAAATCTTTAATGATCGCGTAGTCCTTCAATGTGAGAGGAATGAGGGGAGTTGTGAAGTGGAAGAAAATTAAAAATTTGGTGCATGCTCAAAGGGTATATTTCTTAGCTATCCAAGAGACAAAGATGTAGGCTGAATTGGAGACTTTGTGTTATAGTTTATGGGGTGATGATGATTGTCAATGGGCGTTCCTTCCATCAGTGGGAAATAGAGGAGGTATGTTATCTATTTGGCACAAGTCCAAAGCGAAATTTATTTTTTCTTTTATGGGATAAGGTTTCGTTGGTGTTTGTCTAAATTGGAGGGTTTCTAGAAAGAGGTGTTTTGTTATTAATGTGTACTCTAAATCTGATTTGGTGGAAAAGAAAAGGTTGTGGGAGAAGTTTGTGCTTCTTCGAAATTATTTGGGGGTTGGAGTTTGGCGTTTTATTGATGATTTTAATGCGGCTCTAAGTGAGGATGAAAAAAGGGATGTTAATGGGGGGCCAAGTGCGGAGTTGCGCTCAAAGATGACCTTATTTAATGAGGTTGTTGAGGAGTTAGAGGTGGAATACGTAAATCTTGTGGGAAAGAAGTTTACTTGGTTTCATCCAAATGGCATTTCTATGAGTAGAATTGATAGGGCTTTGATATCGGATGAGTGGGGGGAGTTTTAGGGAAATTGTCTTCTTTGGGCTCTTCCTAGAGATGTTTTCGATCATTGTCTGTTGGTGTTGAAGATGAACTACTGATTGGGGTCCTAAGCCTTTTGCTTCAATAATCATTGACTTGAAAACTGGAAGAGCGTGGTGGAGAGAGCTTGGGGGAAATACGGTGGTAGTGGGTGGATGGGCTTTGTGTTGAAGTCCAAGTTGAAGGGTTTGAAAGGTGATATTAGAGAATGGAATAAGGTGGAGTATGGGAATATGGAGATGAGGTTAGTGACCTTGAGGGAGATATTGACGAATTGGATAGTAAGAGCGAGTTGGGATTTTTCCTACTCATGAAGTGGTGCAAAGAAAGTTGATGTTTGAGGAATTATGGAAGTTGTGGAAGAGTAAAGAAGCTTTGATTTTACAAAGGTCTAAGTCAAAATGATTCAAAGAGGGTGACGTAAATATGAAGTACTTTCGTCGTTGTATTAAAGCTAGAGCACGTAGAAATGAAATAAAGGTGTTAAAGGTGGGGGAGGATTGGGTGTATATTATATTTGGTTATTTACTAAAATCTCCTTTTGGGGGAGAGGGGTGGATTGTTAGTGTGGACGATTTGGAAGACATAATTGGAGGGCATGTATGGTTGGGCTCCATTTGTATACTTGGTGGAATCTGGCATATCTTAACTAAACCCTTTGCATGGGCTCGTCGTGCACTAGTATGGTCTGGAGAAGCTTACTTGTCTTATAGTTTAGCAGCTTTATCCCTTTTTGGTTTTATAGCTTGTTGCTTTGTCTGGTTTAATAATACTGCTTATCCTAGTGAGTTTTATGGTCCCACTGGACCGGAAGCTTCTCAAGCTCAAGCATTTACTTTTCTAGTTAGAGACCAACGTCTTGGAGCTAATGTAGGATCCGCTCAAGGACCTACCGGTTTAGGTAAATATTTAATGCGTTCTCCGACCGGAGAAGTTATTTTTGGGGGAGAAACTATGCATTTTTGGGATCTGCGTGCTCCCTGGTTAGAACCTCTTAGAGGTCCTAATGGTTTGGACTTGAGTAGACTGAAAAAAGACATACAACCTTGGAAAGAACGTCGTTCTGCAGAATATATGACTCATGCTCCTTTAGGTTCTTTAAATTCCGTGGGTGGCGTAGCTACATAGATTAATGCAGTCAATTATGTCTCTCCGAAGTTAATGACATTAGAAGGATGATAGTGGAGTTTTTTAGGAGTCATGTTTCGACGGCGGAGTGGAAAAGACCAAAATTGGATGGGGTGAATTTTGCTTCGATTTCCCCGGAGGATAATGACTTCCTTATTGCACCATTTTCATTGTTGGAAATTGTGACGATGGTGAAGAAGAGTGATGGTAGCAATCAGATGGTTTTAATTTTGCTTTCTTTAAGCAATTTTGGTATCATATGAAGAATGAGGTGAAAATTTTTTTCAATCAATTATATGGTAATGAGGTGTTTCCTAAGTGCCTTTTATCCTATTTTGTTACGTTAATTCCTAAGGTGAAGGTTCCTTTATCCCTTAAGGAACTTAGGCCAATATCTTTGTTAGGTAGTTTGTATAAACCTCTTTCTAAGGTGTTGGCCGGAAGATTAGCTAAGATGATGAATTCAGTGATCTCGAAGTCATAATTGGCTTTTCTTAAAGGGAGGAATTTGGTGGATGGTGTTATGATCATTAATGAGGTGATGAATTTGGCTAAGAAAAGAAACCAGAAATGTTTAATTCTTAAGGTTCATTTTGAGAAGACTTACGATTCGGTGGATTGGTTTTTTTTGGAGTATATGCTTAGGAGGGTGGAATTTGGTGTTAAATGGGTGGTGTGGGTGAAGGTGTGTGTGTTTGATGGAAGTATGCATATCCTAGTTAAGGAAAGTTCAACTGGAGAAATTAACATTCAAAGGGGGCTTAAACAAGGGGATCCGTCAGCTTCTTTTCTTTTCCTTTTGGTTGTGGAAGGTTATAGTGGGATCATGGAAAATGCAGTAAATCGTAATTTGTTCAAAGGTTTTAAAGTTAGTAGGGGCGTGACGTAATTTCCCTCAGAAGCAAAGAGATTCCTATAATGAAGGTAGAATGAAAAGGTTCGTTGGATGGCAAAGCTACATGGGAACTCGAATCAGAGATGTTGAACGAGTATCCGCAACTGTTTTCAGATAAATTCTAAATTTCGAGGACGAAATTCTTTTAAGGGGGTAGGATGTAATATCCCGTTTATCAGTTTCACGGTGTTTTATTTAGTAACTTAGATTGCACGCGTTTAGGACGGAAGGCTTTTTAGTAAATGCACACAGGGGTATTTTAGTGGGTTTTGTCCCAAAATTCTCATTGTAGTTGTGACTTTCTCTCACTAAATTTACAAAATCAGAATTCTCTCTCTCTAGAAAATTTCTATCCATCCTCCCTCTATTCACTCAATCTCATCTAAGCTCCATTCTTGCGAGGATTATGGTTTAGTGTTAGCTTATGCATGAAGATTGCAGCAAGATGAATCTAACTCAGACATTCTCAAGCTTGGATTCTCATGTCTAGTGATTTCTTTGGCTAGGGTTTGGTGTATAATCTTGAGAGGATTGAAGCTTAATCTCAGAATCTTGCAACTGAGTTCATTAGATAGCTTTACCATGGGTTTGAGTATAAGTTGTGTGAGAATTTTAACATGTTAGTGTTTATTTATTAAGAACTTTAAGAACCCCTTTGTGCCACAAATCACCAAAACATGTTAATTGTTGCCATGCACTTCATTTGTTGTTGTTTTTATGTGATCTGGATGTATAATGCACCTTAGAATGTTTGAAATTGAGGTTTTTGAAGAAAAATACGATTTCTGCAAAATCTGGACAGAAGAAACACGCCATAAGCAAGAAACTCGCTTACGGGGAGTAAACTCCAGCAGCCACTCGCCTATGGCGAGCCTGGGGCGAGTTTGACAGTTTTTTTCAAAAGTTGTCAGCTCGTTCCTAGGTCCCGTAGTGGCTGTCTGGGGTCATTTTCATAGTGTTTTACGCTTTTTAAACCCCTCAAGCATTAAACGTCTAATGTGTATTACTCCTTAAGTTTTTTTAAAAGAAAATATATGTATGAGCAAACATTAACAAGGTTCGGCGACAAATGGTACATGAGAGTAAAAGCATGACTTATGTCCGGGTAGTAAATAACCCCAAGTATGGGAATCTCTAGAACCTCGACTTAGATAGTCGAGATTATGTATGCTAGCACGCCTCCAAGGCGTATTAATATACAAATGATTATGATTACGATTATGTCATGACATGTCGTGTCTCTTGAATTCCACGCTAGGGGGATTCAAGAGGTCCACATTAGGGGGACAATATACGCTCCGCAAGGTAGGGCCACACGACATTAAGAGGAGTTCAATATAACCTTAGCAAGGAATTCATCGGTTATGTTATGGGATTGTACTCAGGGTTATGATATGATTATGCTCATGATACAAATAGGCCATGATATGATACGACCTAAGTATAAGTATAAGTACAACAATCTTAGTTATGCACGATCGTTTAGGTATGCATGATTTCACACACGTATAATCAACCAAACAGTTGTATTGTAGACACGTGGTAACCATAGGTTTCCCCCGAGGTTACCTATAGCCTAGGATTAGGTAGAACTTACTGAGACATTATGTCTCATCCCAATCCTTCATGTTTGTTCAGGTTCACAGGTTGCTCGTGGCAAATGTAAGGAGAATCCAACAAGTTGATCGTGCTTGTTGGATTTAGTGCTTATGTCCTTTTGTAGATGTTATATGTTTATGTAATAGTTGTAATTGACCTCGATGTTACTTGTTTTCCGCATTGTACGATTAATGTATCCAGTATCAGTTTTAACGCACATGCTAAATATTCTAGACACGTTTAGTATGGGTGTTACATCCTGCTAATGCTAATGTCATTCGAAGTTTGTGAATTTTCAGGCACACGAAAAATTCATATGGTTCTTTTGAAAGATATGAAGCTCGCTTGGTGGGAAATGGTTCAAACCAACAAACTGGCATGGACTGTGGTGAAACTTGTAGCCCGATGGTAAAACCAGCAAGCATTCAAACAGTTCTTAGTATTGCTATTTCAAAATCATGGTGTCTACATCAATTGGATGTAAAAAATGTTTTCTTACATGGCAATATCAATGAAACTGTCTATATGCATTAACCTCCTAGTTTTCGTGATCCTCAACACCCTGATTATGTATGCTTGCTGAAGAAGTCCTTAAACAGTCTTAAACAAGCTCCTCGCACCTGGTCCTATCGCTTCACAGACTTTGTTGCTACATTGGTTTTTTCACATAGTCTATGGGATCATTCCTTATTCATCTACCACCATGGATACGACACAACATACATTCTTCTATATGTAGATGACAACATTTTCACTGCTTCATATGATACTCTTCGTAACTACATCATGTCTAAACTCAATTCTGAATTATCCATGAAGGACTTGGGTCCTCTTAGCTATTTTTTGGGTATTTCTGTTACTAGACATTCAGGTGACATATTTCTATCTCAACATAAATACGCCGAAGAAATCATTGAGAGAGTTGTCATGTCATCTTGCAAACCAATTTTCACATCGAAGGACACTAAAGCAAAGCTAAGTGGAGTCTCCGGAAATCCATATCATGATCTCATTGAGTATCGAAGTCTTGAAGGTGCGTTGGGATATTTAACTTTCACTAGGACTGATATTACTTATGTTGTCCAACAAGTGTGTCTTTTTATGCATGATCCACGAACACAACACATGACTGCCTTGTTGGCAAGGGTCACAATAGCCTTTGCGATGGTTGGTGCAACTGTTCTCTGAACTGTCGCAAAAGAGAGTTGCGACCCCAACATCAGCGCCTATTGGGGAACAGTCGCAAATGTACATTTGCGACCCTTCTAACAGTCGCAATCAGTCATTTTAAAAGTCGCAAAATGCCTTTTTTTTCTTGTAGTGTACATCCACCCATGGCCCACATATCTCTCCTTCCCTAGTTAATACACTCACCACTTATACTGATGTGGACTGGGGAGGGTGTCCAGATACTAGGAGATCCACTTCTGGGCATTGTGTCTGTCTTGGGGATAATTTGGTGTCTTGGTTAGCAAAAAAACAACCAATCTTATCCTGTTCTAGTGCTGAAGTAGAGTATTGTGGTGTTGCTAATGTTGTTGCTGAATCATATTGGCTTCAAAAATTACTATTAGAACCTCAGTATCCGGTTACAAAAGCTACTATAGTCTACTGTGACAACGTCAACGCTGTTTATTTGTCAGGAAATCCCATCCAACATCAATGCACAAAACATATTGAAATGGATATCACTTCGTGCATGACAAGGTTGCTAAAGGTCAAGTACGGGTCTTACATGTTTCGTCCCGTTATCAAATAGCTGACATATTTACCAAGGGCCTTCCGCTGCAGTTGTTTGATGATTTCAGAGATAGACTCAACATTCGACAACCTTCAGTTTTGACTACAGGGGTGTATTAGAATATAAAATATTCATTGTATAAATTATTAGATATTATTAGAATATAAAATATTCATTGTATAAATTATTAGATATTATTTAGAGATAATTGAGGACCAAGTTAAAGATACTTGATGTCCAAGATACTTGATGCCCAAGACAATATCATTGTATAAATACACATTACAACATAATGAAACAAATGAGACATAATTCTATTACTAACATTGAACCTAAGACCTTCAAACTTGTAAATCTCAACAGATTTGGAAAACAATCAGAGAATCAAAGACAAGAACATGCAACATAGACCGTCATTAAGAACTGAAACCAAATGCACGGTGTTGTCACTAAAAATAAACAACATGTTGATAACTAGTGGCGACAACCAACAACCAAACCCGTGAAACAAAACCGAAGTCCCAACAACGAACATGCAGAACAAGATATAGGAGAAATAAAATCTTATACATCGCCACAATGAAAACTACCAAGATCAAGTGGTTGACTCTAGTACAAACCAGGCCTTTTAGGTTTTCAAGGAAGAGATAAGTCGAGCCGCTTCCTACCTATTCCAACCCAAACCTTTCGAGTTGGAGATAAACCAAACCCACACAGCCCGAACATTGAAAAGGAAACGGACATAAGAATGATGGTGGAGGAACGTTGAGAGAGATCTAGAGAGAGCATCAATCAGAAGTAAAAGACGAAGTGGTGATGTGGAGGACGACCTCATCGTACGTCTCATCACACCACCTATGTCGAAGCTACATCACAAGTGCGACAAATTGGATTGAGGGGAAAAGGAAAGGTTGATTGGTCTAGGGAGAAGGCCGAGAAAGTGTCTCACATCCCTAATGATTTAACACTAGAAATACATTTAGAAAATTACCTACAGAAATGAGCCTCAAACTCATAATGGTCTTAAAAAACTACTCTTTCTGATCACTATTATAAACAAAATTATATTTTGTAGACTCATTGAGTAATTAATGTATTTAGTCTATAATATAGACAATATATATTAATTATTAAATAAATATAAAAATTATTTTTTTGCTTATAATAGTAACCGGAGGAAGTAGTTAATAAAGTAAAAAAAGAAGAAGGAGTTTTACATTAAAAATAACAAGTTTTAGACTTTTAAAAGTTGACCTAAATTGAATACACTATTTTTCAAAGGTAAAATTGCTACTTGTATTTCCTTTAACAAGTGCCCTAAACATTTTGCTAACTTTTTATATTACTACAAAGGGAACTTATAGAAAAGTTACAATGGAAGTTCATTATATCAATGGGGGTACCAAATTTGATGATTTGAAACAACCCTTGGAAAAGAGAATTTCAAATATGGTAATGATGGTGTATTATTGGTTAGACCTTTGACAAAGAAAACGAAACATTAGAAAAAGTTCAACTTGTTGACTCTGTTCATTTTCAAGCCGTTTTAAGTCATTATCCGGAGAACCAACCGCAAAGTTTTGTTTGTTCCTCTCTTTTATACTTATTCTTTTTAATTATTTTATTCAATTCAGTTCTCCTCTTCTTTACTTTTTTTTGATGTTTTAACAACATATATTTGTAAAGTTTTAATGAATAGTTCATGAACCGACCCACCAAACACTTTTATACTTTATTGCAAAAAAAAATAAAAATATGACAATTGGTCTTTGATTGGGAGTTTGTAGTGAAGGCGAAGCGAGGTTTTGGATGGAAAATATGGAACCTTCTATGGTACATTCGTAAATTGAGTTGTACCGGTACTTTTGATTTTTAAATGTATAAATTATTGATCAATTTTTTGAAATAAATAGTTATTTGTCGGCATTTATATTTTAGAAAATATCATTTCATAAGAAAAACACATCATTCAATGTTTATAAGAATCTTAGTAGATTTTTTGACATATTATCGTATAAAATAATCAAAGTTCTCTATTATGAGCGATAAAAATTCAAAAAAAATCAATTTTATTTCGTTGACGTTTTTGGTGAATAAGATTTAATCATTATAATTATAAATGATAAAAAAATAATATTTTTCTTCAAAAAAACAACTCATTTAACTATAAATTGAAGGGTTTGGTGTACCAGTACACTCAAATATGTTGGGTGTCAGTAGAATTTGCCGGAAAATATAGTGGAAAATAGAATTTTTTTTTTTAAGGATTTCTTTCTTTCAAAAAATGATAAACTAATATTTATAATTAATATATTTTTAATTTTAAAAATTTTACAAAAACATACATTAAATTTTAAGAATTTATATAAACTCAAAATTTCATCCACGATAATTTTTTAGTTCCCTCCAAATTAGAAGAGTTTCGTATTATGATGAAAATTAAACCCTTCAAAATCCTCCCCCTCTCCAGACTCTCTATTCTTTCCACTTGCTCTTTCCTTTATTCCAAACCCGTTCTCTCCCTTTCCCTCAAAACTCACAGACAAAACATTATGATAAGTTCATTTCAGATTTTTCAAAAATTATTTTAGATCAAATTATAAATTTATCAATATTTTCAGTAATTTAAGTTTATTAATTAGTACATAATTATTTTCGCATATCTAAATGTATTATTCTTTAAAAAAAAATTATTATAAACTAATATTGAAATATGATGTCATATGTAGTCAATTTTTTTAAAATATCATGTTGAATGTTAAAAGAGAATTTAATATCATTAGTCTATTTAAATAGAAGATGTAATTAATTCTTTATGTAAAATAGATGGTTAGACAAACAAACAAGTCATGCCATACTTTCAAAAAGTTAAACCCATGCTTAATAACAAACCTAGGTTACATGACATTGACATGCTCAGACCTTGATTTTTTTTTTGATAGATCAGATCAATTTAAATCTTGTAAAGTCTAACTCGACTCAATTACCACTAGCTCCTAACCTTATCTTTTTCAGATTTTTTTGAGGCGGCGCGTTTCTACGACCCATTTTGACATCTCTAGCAAACCAAAATTGTATTATAATCTTGTTGATGTATATATTTTGCATGATGTTTGCTATTTGAACAATCATTATGTGACAATTTATGAAATAACCAAAATTATACAAAACAATGTGAGTATTAACACAAAAACAAAAACAAGCAAAAAAAGATTAAAAAATCACACCGTCTTACTCTTGTATATATATATATTTAGTTGTCACATAAGTTATAAAAAAATATTGTTCAAATAACAAACCTCAATGCAAAATATATACATCAGCAAAATTATAAATACAATTTTGTTTTGCTAGAGACTTCAAAATGGAGTAACATTTATCATTTTGTATTATCCTGAATTTTTTTCTTTCTTTCTAATATGCACGGCTGTTACTGATTATGTCAGCTGAAAGGCAAAGCACCACAAATAGCGAAACACAAGATTAATACTGTTATGATTTTGTGTGTCTAGTTTTCTATAAATTTGTGCTCTTTAAAGGGACGGTTTTGATAGGCTTATCCCTGCCTTTGAAAATATTGGAAAAGAGAAAGATAAGATGGAGACGGGTGGTTTAATTGGAAGAAAGGATTGATGGTTATAAACATCGAAAGAAAATCTAGTATTTCATTGTTTTTATGTACTATTTATATATTCTTTTAAAGGATATTCTACCACTTAATGGTATATATATATATATATATATATATATATATATATATATATATATGATAATTTACACCAACTTAAAACATTAAGAAGCAAGTTAACAAACTTGCTTGCATATGACCAAAACACCAATATGTTCTTTTTAGTAACTAATCATAGATGTGGATATTAATGTAATTTTGATAAATTAATATCTTTTGTGACTTTTTGTGTTTTTAACACGTTTAATCAATAAAAAAAGTAACAACTTAATTAAAAACTGAAAATAAAGCTCAAATAAAATTAGTATAGCATGAAAACTCATACGTTGCAACAAACTCGTATTGACAAATATTTGGGTTTCTCAATGCCTAAAGGGAGAGCGGAGAGGAATGATTTCTATTTTATTATTGAGAAAATGCATTTCAGACTTGCTTCAGGATGAATAGATTGCTGAACAAACCTGGTAGATTGACTCTTGCTTCTTCGATACTCTCCTTCATCCCGTCTTATTACATGCAAACTAGTTGGCTTTCTCAATTTGTTTGTGACAACATTGATCAAACAAATAGGAATTTTATTTGGAGAGGCTCAAATGAGAAATGTATTCATCTAGTAAGCTGGAGTAAAATTGCTCGTCCAAAGTTTCTTGGTGGCCTCAGTATCAAACCAGCTAGGGAAGCAAATGTTTGCCTTCTTGGGAAGCTCGTTTGGGATTTGGTTCAATCATTTGACAAATTATGGGTTAATCTCCTCTCAAACAAATATGCAGCCGGTCACAAAGTTCTTCAAGCAAATGCGAGTCTGAGTAGCTCTCCTATTTGGTCCTATGTCATCAAAGCAAAAAATTTCCTTAAAGAAGGGTATTCTTTGTGTGCGGGTTGCAGATCTTCGTCCTTTCGGTTCACAAATTGGAGCACTCTCGACATTCTTGGGTCTCTTGCCCCTTATATTGATATACATGACTTGCAGCTCACTGTCAAAGATGTTCTCTCTGCAAATGATCCACACACGAATATTCTTTATACTTACCTATCTCATGCGACCTCTGATCACATAAACCACATTCATATTAGTTTCAATGATACTGTTGAAGATGTTGTCATTTGGAAAAACAAAAAATGGTACTTATTCTCCGAAAAGTTGATACAATTGGCTCCTCAAAAATTGCCGATCCAGCTGGTCAAAATTTGCCTTCACACTCTAGGTCTTAGATTTGGAAACTTCAGCTTCCTGAAAAGTAAAAATTCCTTTTTTTGTTGGCTTATCATAATGCTTTCCCAACTTTATCTTTGTTTTTTTTGAATCATAGGAACATAACTCCTTCTGCTACTTGCTCTTGCTGCAGTTTCAAGAACGAGACTTTTCTCCATTGTGTTCGTGACTGTACTTTTTCGATAAGGTTATGGCACCACTTAGGCTTCAGTAATGTGAATTTTTTCTTCTATTGATGCTCACGAATGACTTAGAACGGGAGCTAAGGGTTCTTAGGCTATCACTTTTTCTGTTGGAGTTTGGTGGTCTTAGTGACATCAGAATCTTATGTGTATGGGTGGTGAAACTTGGTCTATGCATCGCCTGTCTTGTAACATAAATAACTCGATGGAGAGTATAATAGTCAGTTTTCTCCTTATGCTACGATAAAATGTACATTAGATGGAATAATAATAATATCTCGGGTGCAATTCTTAACGTGGATGGAAGTTGTCACAATACTCCTACTAGAACCGGGTTTAGTGGAGTTCTGCAAAACGACTTAGGTTTATTCCTACTATGAGTAATATTTATACTGGATTGACCCACCGTGAGAATACTGCATAGTATGTTATGAAAGTGGCATAAAATATTCTCACAATGATAATGGTGTGTACCACTCTTAGACCTCAAACTACTATGATCCCTAGATGTGGACTAAAGTGTTTTATTGTCATTCAAACGTTATCTGTAACAGGATAACCATAACGTTGGTTAATGGGCACTTGACGAATCATGTTGAGGGACATGAGTGTCCTAAATGAGATTTGTCCCTCCTTCATAATAGGAGATATACCTTTAGGTCTCTTGATGAAATATGACTGTAAAATTGCATAGCCATGCCGAATTAAGTCCATATGATATATTAGACTTATTCGTTATTCATTATATTTCAGGATCAAGAAATATAAATATTGATCTATACAAGGGTGACAAAATATATGTCTTGTGATCAATATAGATATGAGGAGAAAGGAGTAATTGTACACATGAACATTATCATGAAAAAGGTTTCGTCAGATCACTTGACATTTCTGTCACTTAGGTAACAGTGGTGTGTTGCAGATACCCCTCACTGTTTATAATATTAAATACAAGATTTAATATTATTTCCAACGTGACAAGAACCTATAGGGTCACACACAATAGAAAGGTCAAAAGGAGAAATATAAGTAAGACTTATATTATCGGCGCGTTTAGCAAATAACGCTAATTAGTTAGCAAAAGATAAATGGGTTATGGGCTTACGGAAGCCCAGTAGTGACTACTGACTTTCAGAACACACAAGGAGTTCTATAAATAGAACCCTTGTGCTGAAGTCAGAGGTTACACATTTTCAGAACCCCTATATTCTCTTGAAAATATGATCGCTTGGCTAGCATCGGGAACCAGAGAAGCACCGTTCGTGTGGATGGGTAGAGGCTTTGCTAAATTGACCAGCTATGATCGAAACTGTTTTCTGCACTTCAGGAGGTAACCATCTTTCACTAATCATGTCAAATTCGTAATGATCTAAGAAAAAGAAATCAAAATTTTTATTCCGCTGCATATTATCGTATCGATTTCCCTTCACAATTGACTTAAAATTGTGTCAAATGAGTTTTATGGTAAAAAACAAATGAAAATAAGTTGTTAACTTACTTCTTAATGTTTTAATATACATATACATATATATATATATATATATATATATTATAAAGAAGTCTTTTAATTTGTTAAGGTAGCAAAAAATAACTTGTTATATTATATGGTTAAACCTAAGTCAGCATTCAAAACCAGAAGAATCTACTTTTCACCCATTCATGTTGTATGCCTACACCCTTTGAAATTTCATTTATTTCTGTTTTGTCTTCGTAAACAACTTAAGTAACAAATATTGTAATTTTACTGCACAAATTTTTGGAATGTTGAGTGAAAAGTCAGCCTGGTCCAATAATGAACAAATGTATAGTTGCAATTTTATGGTGACAACTTTGGAAAAACAATAATGGTTGGAGAGTCTCTAGGTAGCAACAAATCAATATTCCAGGACCACAAGAGAGGTATAACCTATATCTTCGTCCAAAGTTTTAAATCATTAGATATGTGGACCACATCTCTTATATATCCAACATTTTAATCATTTATAGACGATGTGAGATTTAATCAACTCAAAGTTGTAACCGATCAAGCGTGAGTTCTCATCTCCTGTAACTAGATCCAACACATGATCCACTCATGCTCCCTCACTAAGTCGAACTAGGCTCTCATACCACATGTTGAGGATCCCAGGGTCACGAGAGAAACAACCGGCCAATGCTCCAATACTACGAGAGAGAGAGAGAGAGAGTAGAGAGAGAATAGAGAGAAGGCATTAGATATATGTGTCATCTCTTTTTTATATTCATCATTTTATCCATACACATGTGATGTGAGACTTAACAATTCACACTTGAAATCCAACAATCTCCCCATCATGTGTGAGTTCCCACCTCATATAATAGGATCCAACAAGGATCCAACTTTTTATCCCCCACCGAGTTGAATTAACACTTTGATACCACTTGTTAGGGAGTTCGGGGCAATGGTATAAACAACATGTCAGTTGTCTTGGACATATATATATATATATATATATATATATATATATAGAGAGAGAGAGAGAGAGAGAGAGAGAGAGATGCACACTTCACCTAAGACATTATGTTATATGAGTCACCTCTCAAAGTTGTAAAGCCCGATCTAACAAAAAACACCTTATCAAATACAAGGGAAAATGGGGAAGTTATCGGTCGGAAACCATAAAAAGAAATCCTAACGAAGGCAGGGTCAATCTATTGACCTAAAAAGAGCGGTTTATGGGAGGCAATGCATACCTTAAAAAAAGCACTGCTTGTGAAGCCACGCGTCAGCACTCCCCAGCGCGCGTGAGGCCCGAGAACATAAAGGGGACTTCGGCCCCTTTATCTTAAACCCCTCTTTTCCCCCCCTTTTCACCATTGTTCTCCAAAAGCCCTTCATAACAACACTGCCCATAAACCTAATTCATCAATTCTAGTAAAGTTCCATGAATCTCTTCTTCTGCTAACTTTTGGATACCCATAGAAGCCTGTGAATATCCAAGCACTATTATTTCTTCTTCAATAATTGCACTAATATGGTTGGAAGAACAATTAACAATACTAAAGTTGAGTGTTTTACACCGGAATAAAGCGATACCACCCCTACTTACTCTATCAGGTGAAAAACAAAAATCAAAACCCAGAAAATAATGAAATTCTTCGATTGTATTGGTGTGGAATAAAGTCTCATTTAAAAACAGAGCATCTAGATTATAATACTGGACTATGAATTTTAGTTTAGAAACCACAATTAGGTTTCTCATACCTCAGCATTTCCAACATACAAGACCCATGGCTCACGGAGGGCCTGGCGACCAGGTCATGTCGATACATTATTCTCCTCGAATACTAGATTATTTTTTACAGACATATCCTATGGAATTAAACTATGTGACTTTGACAAAATATTTTTATGATAGTTAGTCAAATAAATTTTATCAAAATATTTTATTTTTAATATACTTTCAAAGACACGACAAAAACCACAAATTTTATCTTCATTGAAACATCTTCTGTTTGCATATTTTCAAAAAGTAGCTTCAAAATGACAACATATAATTTTTCTGTCGAAAATCGAGCATTGCCTCCTTTGCATATAGAACATTTAGGAGAGAACTAGGCTTATCAACCTATACAAATTTGCAAACATAATTTATTTGAAATCACTCGGTGCATTCAGCAACTCAAAATAGTCAACATAAATTTTCTATAGTCACATTTCAACTTTGTATAAAACATAACTCAATGAATTTGCATTTGAATACCATGAATCATAGGACAATTTCAAAGGTTTCAACGAGGCAAATTCATTTGTCATCTCAATTCATCTTGAAATAGCACAGATATTGCCATTTTTCCTTTTTCTTGAAAGAACTAAAATCATATTTTTCAAAAACTATACCGATTAAATCAACAATCTAACCATCTTTAAAATAAATATTAAGTGAAAATAAAAGGTTTAAATACGATAATCGTCCCTGTAATTTGGTTCTGTTTTGATTTTCGTCCCTGCAAAAATTTTTTTGAAAAACATCACTGCAAATTTGTTTTAGAAAGGTCTCTGCCCCACTATTCAGCTGAAGTGGCAAGGCTTTGGCCACGTGGCGGTTGCTGACTGTGCAACTTTTGCCACGTGGCATGCCACATAATATTAAATTTTAAAAAACATTTTTAAAATTATGAAAATTGTTTTTTGAAATTAATAAATCTGAAAATAATTTTTTTAAAAAAAAATATTAAAAAAATTTCCGATTATATATTTTTTTAAAATATAATTTTTTGAAATATGAAAAATTATTTAATTAAATAAAATCTGAATATAAATTTGATAATAAATTGTCAATATTTTAAAAAAAAATTGATCATATAATTTTCATATTTGTTCCAAGAACGTTTTTTTTTATTTTTTGAAAATTTATTTTCTTGTTGTTTTGTAAAAAAAAAAATTAATAAAAAAAACTTCAAAAATTAAGATTTTCGATAACTTATTTTTTACAAAAAAAACTGTTAAAATTAAATTTTTTGAAAAAAAAAGTGAAAATTAAATTTTTCGAAAAATATATTTTTTTTATTTGAAAATTATATATTAAAAATTTTCTTATCATATTCTACTTTCAAAAAATTTATTTCCAGATTAAAAAAAAACTAATTTTCAATTTTTTTTTTTCATATTTTAAAAAAAATTAAAAATTATATGATCGAAAAAATATTTGGATTTTTTTTATTTTCAGTTTTTAAATTTTTAAAAAATATTTTTTCTGTTTTTTATTATGTGGCATGCCACGTCATCGCTACATGGCAAAAGTTGCATTGTTAACAACTGCCACGTGGGCAAAACCATGCCAACTCAATGATGAAGTGGGGTCAGGGACCTTTTTAAAACAAAAAAAAATTGCAGGGATGTTTTTCAATTTTTTTTTGCAAGGACGAAAATCAAAACTGGACCAAATTACATGGACGATTATGGTATTTAAACCAAAATAAAATATTGAAATATTTCTAAAATGATCCAAAATTATACTTTTTGTATATTCATGTCTTTATATACTCTTCTCAAGAGTCTTGACTATAATAGGTTTAGGCGGCCCTCCCAACACTCTTTGGGTTGGTGCGTGAATAGGTTTAGGCGGCCCTTGAATTCGACAAGCTCCGATACCATGTTAACAAGAACGACTAACACCGACTTATAAGGTAAGGATTGTCTCCTCTTTATATACTCTTATCAAGAGTCTTATCTATCCGATGTGGGACTTGGGTTTTTCCCAATACACCCCCTCATGCCCAACACTCTTTGGACTTGGTGCGTGAATAGGTTTAGGCGGCCCTTGAATTCGACAAACTCTGACACCATGTGGAAATTGGGGCCTAATTCATCATCACAAAACATGCTTGTAAGGTGAGGATTGCCTCCTCTTTATATACTCTTATCAAGAGTCTTATCTATCCGATGTGGGACTTGGGTTTTTCCCAATACACCCCTTCACGCCCAACACTCTTCGGGCTTGGTGCGTGAATAGGTTTAGACGGCCCTCGTAAGGTGAGGATTTAGACTTGGGTTTTTCCCAATACACCCCTTCACGCCCAACACTCTTTGGGCTTGGTGCGTGAATAAGTTTAGGCGGCCTTTGAATTCGACAAGCTTTAATACCATGTGGAAATTGGGGCCTAACTCATCATCACAAAACCCGCTTGGTGCGTGAATTCACGCCCAACACTCTTTGGGCTTGGTGCGTGAATAGGTTTAGGCGGCCCGACCCTCATAAAGTGAGGATTGCCTCCTCTTTATATACTCTTCTCAAGAGTCTTATCTATCCAATTCTAATATATCCGATGTGAGACTTGGGTTTTTCCTAATACACCCCCTCACGCCTAACACTCTTTGGGCTTGGTGCGTGAATAAGTTTAGGCGGCCCTTGAATTCGACAAGCTCTAATACCATGTGGAAATTGGGGCCTAACTCATCATCACAAAACCCGCTTGGTGCGTGAATTCACGCCCAACACTCTTTGGGCTTGGTGCGTGAATAGGTTTAGGCGGCCCGACCCTCATAAAGTGAGGATTGCCTCCTCTTTATATACTCTTCTCAAGAGTCTTATCTATCCAATTCTAATATATCCGATGTGAGACTTGGGTTTTTCCTAATACACCCCCTCACGCCTAACACTCTTTGGGCTTGGTGCGTGAATAAGTTTAGGCGGCCCTTGAATTCGACAAGCTCTAATACCATGTGGAAATTGGGGCCTAACTCATCATCACAAAACCGGCTTGTAAGGTGAGGATTGCCTCCTCTTTATATACTCTTATCAAGAGTCTTATCTATCCGATGTGGGACTTGGGTTTTTCCCAATACACCCCTTCACGCCCATCACTCTTTGGGCTTGGTGTGTGAATAGGTTTATGCGGCCCTCGTAAGGTGGGATTGCCTCGTCTTTATATACTCTTCTCAAGAGTCTTATCTATCCAATTCTAATCTATCCGATGTGAGACTTGGATTGCCTCGTGAATAGGTTTAGGCGGCCCTTGAATTCGACAAGCTCTAATACCATGTGGAAATTGGGGCCTAACTCATCATCACAAAACCGGCTTGTAAGGTGAGAATTGCCTCCTCTTTATATACTCTTTCTCAAGAGTTTTATCTATCCGATGTGGGACTTGAGTTTTTTCCAATAATTTAGACTAGGGCAAAAAGAAGAAAAAGGGGAGCATAACCTCTTCGATCGCGATGGATCTTGTGTGGATGATTGAGAATCGTCGAGGGCTTTGATTAGATACTAAGTTTGAGTAAAATGGTTGAGAAATGAGCGAGATTGTTGTTACTGAGTTGACACATCTATTAAGGTTATTGAAAATTCCTTTGGGAAATGTTGGCATGGTCTTTGGTTAGAATGTGATTTCATGCTTGTGGTCAATGTTTTTCAATTGTGCTCTCAAATGAAATTTGTTGTTTCTCATATATATATATATATATATATATATATATATATATATAGAGAGAGAGAGAGAGAGAGAGAAGGTAACAATTGCATTGATAAGTTATCGGTCTTTGATTTTCTTCTAGAAATTGTACTTGATGAACTCTTTCACCTAATTTTATTTTAGAGGATTTTTGTTGTAATTGACATATGTTTTTTTCAATAGGTTTTGGTCTTTGTCTCTCATCTTTGTGTTTTCTTTTTCTTTCTTTTTTCAATAAATTTTTTGTCCTTTGCAACATAAATATTCAAGATTTTTGGTCTCAACATAGTTAGGATAAAAGAATCTTACTTGATGTTTTTCAAATCAATTTTGATTATAAAATATCACAGACATGTGATGCGATTCAAGAATAACTTTCTTCCTAAAAAAAGAATTACTTTCTTTCAAAAAAAAAAAAGAATTACTTTGATTTTCTTTTAAGTTGCACCTGTTTGGAGGTGTAAGGATAGCAACATAGTAACTAAAATTGTTTACATGAAAGTGAGATTGATTCTTTTATCTATTGCATAGCTCAAAAAGATACGATTTAGGAAAAAAAGAAGAAAAAGAAAGTTAAGTGAATGAAATAAGAGTAGGATGGTATATTGTTACTCAAAGAAGTAACATGATAGAGGTAGCTAGTAGCTAGTGTCCTACTTTATAAAAGCAATTTACTTAGTAGTTCAATGTTAGCACCAAATTTCTTAATAGTTTCTTTTCTAATTTGGTTTAGTTGTTAACCAGTCAGATTTATTTCAAGTAAAATCTCAGCATTCTAGCATTTACAAGTCAAATTCATGATAATGACATTTAGGATTTACAAGTGAAATTCTAGCATTTAGACATTCTAGCATTTTAGTCTACTTAGGTTGGTTTAATAGTGTTGGTTTGAGATCTGAGTGTACTCCTTCTCAAAGTCTCATGTTCGATCTAATGGACCAGACCCAAACCAACTGTTTGATTTCACGTGGTTAATGAATTTCGGTTAAAGATAAATTATTTAGATGATCTGAGTTCGAATTTGTCCACGTTAAAAATCTGGAAGGTTATGACAAAAATAAAATAAAAACCAAAACCCACAAAATACAATCAAATAAAAAAATTAAAGTAATTTTATGAACTGAATCATATGTCATTTACTACAAATTTAATAAGGGTGATAGAAAGTTTTCCATAAAGAACTAAAAGGCCTGCCTGAGTTAGATACCTTGAGTCACGCCTAACTAAGCCAAATTAATCTATAAGCATTGAATACAATAAGGGATCTCTTGCTACCTTTATCTCTTTTTCATAATATCATCATCACTTTTTTATAGATTTTCCTAAAATGGTAAACAAAATTTATTGAAAATCTGATATGATTCAATCAACATGCTATAGTGTGGATATTAAATTATCATCATGATTCACATTGTAACAATCTCCACTACTTATGAAATATATGTGTAAAAAGGTTGAGATAACCTCAAAACAGAAATAGAGGAGGGTAATTGATTAGAGACAGAGTTTTCTTTTTGCCAAAATAAAGGGAAATAAAGAGTAAAGGGGAAAAGATGTGAAACAATGGATTATGATTCAATATAGTCTAAATATGACATAGATAATATAGTCATGAGATCAGAGCCATTAATGAAGATGATCGGATGACGTTATGCGACCATATTTTATGTTTAATTTGATGAAGTTAAAATATCAACCATCTGATCTTCATCTAATAGCTTCAATTTTAAGATTGTTTTGACTATGCGTACTTGTAATTTATGTTGTGAAATCAATTTTAAATGAGTAAAAAAAATGTGAAATTGATTTTTGTCAATAAAGATTTTTTAGGCTAAAAATGTTTTAAGACATGTTTTAAAACTCAACTTATATTGGAATCAATTTGAAGCAAACACAACACAATTCAACTTTAGAACCCTTAGAGCTCTAGAGCTTGTTTATAATTGTGTTCAGGCTATTGATTATTCATTTCGGGAATGAAACTAAAACTACGATCTTGTTCCTTCAAGTTTCAACTTTACGATAGAATCAATTCTAAAGACAGAGACAATTCATCTCAATTCTTAGAGGTTAATCACATTTGAGATCGGACTGATGACTTTCGCATCCCATGAAAGAAGCTACAATTACTAGCTTGTAGTTGACTTCACGTCCACACCTTTAATGCACAAGAGGAAACCGACAATAATATATTTTAAAATTAATTTTATGTTTTTAGAATCACTTTTCATCACACAATAGTAAACCAAACATACACATCAATGAATTCATAATAACATGATGTGTATGAAACAATATTTTTGGTGAAAAAAAAAAATATAAAGAAACGAAAGAAGCATGAAACAAACATATTCGTCTTCATGAACTGCACAATGCCGGTGGTCAGAAGTGGAAGTTAATAAAATAAGCACTTTTTGATCAACTTCCCATGAGAATATGACTTTGTTATTTATTTAATTAAATTAACATTCACACAAGTAATGAATGGTAGAAACTGTTACTTGGAAGCTGAAACAGAGCCCACTAAAACAAGCATGCTTACCAATTCTTTTGCATAACTCCAAATCACTCAATTTGGATTCCATAAAGTTGAAAAATTCACATTAAAGCAATATGGACCATCATATACTCATATTCCAACTTACCATTTACTATTATATATATAAAAAATCAAAATGTGAACCATCAAATATTTTGATCTAACTATCTCAATTGCATGATCATGACAAATATGTGATGACCAATATGAATCTTACAAATCACATAAAAGTGCAAAAGCTAAAGAAAAATACCATAAATAAAAAATAAAACATAACTCATCTTTTTGTTTTAATACTATAATAAGAGGCCTACAACTTCAAGATTCAGTCCGAAGACACAAAAGTCAAACTAAGGATTATTTCAGTTAAAATTCAAGTATGAGTTCTCCAGAACACTTCATTCTCGATTGAGCAAACACCAGTGGAGCTCAATTGATTGATAACTAATAATTATTTTTTATTTACAAAAGATAAATTCAAAATCCAAAATATGAACAGAATCAGCATAAAAAATTCAACTCCTCCATAGCACTCTAACTCTAATATCATACATAAACAAATGAAACATAACAATAATCCCCAAAAAACTGAATTACAGTTAGAGTATAAGAAACATTATTATAATTTTCAATTTATTATTAAAATACAAAAAAGTATAAAGTAAACTATGAAATAACCATTATAACCCAATTTGCTTAGCAATGAGCAAATCTAAAATTGTTCTGCAAAGAAACAAAAACAGAACCATAATTTTGTACCTTTGGATCCATCAAACTAAATAAAAAATGAATTCATCATTTTCTCTTAATGAGGTTTGACAAATTCAGCATCGGAAACAGCAGAACCTTCAACTTGGCTAACATCGTCGTCACCATCATCTTCAACTTCATCTTCATCCATCGGAGCAGGAAAATTTAGATCTAACAAACTATCTCCAACATTCGTGGAAACTCGAGCAACCTCAATGTTTGTTCTAACCATTGTTGTTGTTGCTGCTGCTGATGTTGATGCCGATGCTGATCCGAATCCAATGTTATGTGTTCTCCTATGTCCACCTAGTGCTTGGCCTGAAGAAAATTCTCTAAAACAGATTGGACATTGATGAATTTTCTTTTCAGCAATACTGTTAGTATTATTAACATTGATATTTTTTTCAATGTTAATTTTTTCATGATGTTGTGAAATTGAATGATCAGCACCACTTTCTATGAGTTGTTTATTTTTCTTGTGACTCGCTCTGTGTCCACCTAGTGCTTGATATGAACGAAACACTTTGTTACACGTGTCGCATTTGTATCTTCCTCGTACCTTCTTCAACGGTTTCAGTTCTTCTTCTTCTTCTTCTTCTTCAGATTCAGCTTCAGCTTCAGTTTCATCTTCTTCCTCAGCATCTTCATCGTCTTCATCCTGTTGTTGTTCATACTGTTCGTCTTCTTGTTCTTCTTCATGCTGCTGATGTTGTTGATCATGATGTTGTGTATGAGTTTTCCATATGTTGTTATCTTCGCGAGACAATGATATGAGAAAAAAAGCAACATCTTCTTCAGTTGTTATATCCGATGAAGAACTCAGTACAGAAACAGAAACAGTCTCATTATGTACTGAGTTTTTCATCGGATCATCTTTCTTGACCCGTTTGGATCGTGGACCAGTTGGATTATTCTTTGACGACTCAGTTTCACTTTCTCCGTCCTCTTGAAGAATTATCGAACCAGCGTCGATAATCTGATTGGGATCTGTGAATCGAAAGCTTCGCTTTGGATTCTCTCTTAGACCATAAGAAAGAGATGAAGCTGATTCAGCTTCCAAACTGAGTTGAACAGTTGGTGCTGCTCGCGGCGGTGGTGGAGGTGATGACTCAGTTTGTTTTGGTAGGTTCATCATGTGTGATCTCATGTGTCCACCTAAAGCTCTACCATTAGAAAAGCTTCTCAAGCAAAATTTGCACTTGTGTTTCTCCATGATTCACAAAAGAGAAAATTTGAGAAAATAAAATATAAACACAAACTCATACAACACAACACACAACAATTTTTTTTAGTTAAGAGAGTGTGTGTTTGTGATATGTGAAACTACAAAAGGATAGTAGGAGTAGGTGCTACTTGGGATGTATACAAGGTCACGTAAATGAATGCCTATTTATTGTTTTCAAATAAAAAACAAAAATAATAAGATATTAATAAAAAGTCAAATTTTAATTATTTATCACTTTTTGAAAGTGGATTTTCTACCTACATTAATTAGCACAGTCAAAATTATTGACCATTTTTCCCCAAAAAAAAAAAAATTCCCAAAAAATATTTTTGACCATTGGATAAGAATTGTATATGCTAGTTTATATTTTTCCTAAGATAAAATTTTGCTAAAATTTCATTACAAAATCAATTTTACTTTATTTAACAAGTGTAAAGGATGAAAATGTTTTAATGCAATTTTTTAGATTTGACTATCATTTAAATATAAAAAAAATAATATTTCAATAAGCAATTATTTAGCACATATGTACTTATAATTAAGGGTTTATATTTAAACCAATCTAAAAAAAAAATTAAAATTCACCCAAACCGAATATTATTTTATGTACATTTGCGAGTCATCGTGAACTTAACTTAGTTGGTAGAAGTAATGCATAATATATGTAAGGTTCGGGGTTCAAACATCAGCTACCACAAAAAAAAAAGATGTACATTTGCGAAAATCGCTCGAATCAACTTGAATATCATACACTTTAAGTTTGGAGAAGTAAAGAATTCTAGATTCGAATTGTGACCCATGCAAATAATGTCTTGACAACTACCAACTGAACTACTGTTACGAGACTTATGGTTATTTTTTATCATTATCTGTGTGATATATTATATTAATCTATTGTTTTTTGGTTTTAATTTTTTAAGTAATTATTATTAGTTTAATTTAATCTTTTTTTTATCATTTCTATAATATTAATTTTGACTTTTTTACAATTTTAATTTATATCAATAAATCGTTTTAAATTAATCCGTGTTAAAATAGATCATATTATTTTATTTTTTTGAATATTGAACTAAATCACTTATAATTTTATCATCGAGTTTAATATTTTTTTGTCTCAAAACCGATTCAAGCTGCAAACACCCCTAAGTAGCTATAAATCAACCATTAATTTATAAATCAACAAGTGATATTACTCATTTAACTCTTTAAAGTGAGTTATTTTCTTTAAAGCAGCCAAATCAAAATTTTCTAACTCTAAGAGAGAATTAAAGTTGGAAGTAATTTCATTCAATTGCCTTTTGGCTAAAACGGCCAAATGAATTCAAGATTGTTATTTTAACTTTTCATGTAACATAGTAACATGCGAGACTTGCCCGTTTTCTCTCCTATGTTACCACTTTTTCTTTTTTGATATTTCCATGAATGCCCTTTAGTTTGATTTTAAGATATGGATGCTTTTATCAATATAGAAAATTTTAAGAATCGGATTTTGAAGATATGTTATCATTATTTTAGGCAAAAGATTGGATATCTTGATATCTATAAATCAAATTTGACTACTTTTATCACGTACTTGTTGAAAAAATAAATGATAGCATTTTTGGTAAGAAAAAAAAGGAAAGGGTATATAAAGAAATTCACATTGCTTTTGCAGCTGAAACCATTAGCTTGCTGGTTCTAGTCAAGGTGAAATAAAACTGCTGGGTTTTGTTTAACTAATGTTAAATGCTTTGTTTTTTTACACAGTTAAATGATTTTTTACTTTTTGTTTTTGACTGGATTAAATGTTTTTTACTTTACAAAAATATTATGGTTCATTTGATAAAATTATACTCTTATGATGATGTAAAAAATATTAGGGTTAATTTGACATAATATTATGGATTAAATGATAAATATTATGGTTAACGTGACCTGACTGTGATATAAAACTCAAGAGACAACGTAACAATCAAATTGATGCGTTACACATAAGCAGCATGATCTACCTGTCCTATTCACTTTCACTAGATAGACAACCATTGGATAATGGCACGTTGTTTTAGCAAATTGACCTTTATAAACCATAATTGTTTTTATTTTGAGAGGAACATAAAACCGAAAAGTTGTTTTTATTTTTTTTAATTAATCAATGTTTTTTATTTAGAAAAATGGTAGTTAATACTTTTGTTTGATCAAATAACTTTTCTGTTTTGATTTCTACTTTTGTTACTTTTTTGTGTGTTTAGAGCAATCCACACTTAAGGGTGTAAGTGGTTCGGATAAAACAAATGAAATCGAACCAAACTGAAAAAGTATTCGACTTTGTTTGGTTTGATTCAAAATCGAACTAACCTAAACCAATCTAGTTTGGTTCGGTTCGGTTATCGGTTTTTAATTTTGAGATCCAAAGAACCGATGAGCCGAACATATGTTAACCTCACTTCCCGTTTTAGTAATATTATCCCTCCTCGCACACACTTATTATTAAGCTCAAAATTAAAGTCCAACATAAAATACTCTTTAATTCATTCACCTTCTTCCATCATCATCTCATCTCATCACTCACACTGAATTTTGTTTCCACTAAAAAAGAACGCTAGCCGTCAATCATACATAACCCATCATTCCTTATCGTCGCTGGGATCGTCCATCTCGTTAGTTTTTCATGTTAGTTATACAAAGTAGTTTGAAAAACAGAGAACATGGAAAACAAAGTTCTATAAAATATTTGACTATGTTGTATGCCTGAAATGCAAATTTGTGAAAATATGGATTTTTTTTAATTGTAATTTTAAGCAAACCGATCAACCAAACCAAACCAAACCGACTAGTTTGATTCGGTTTATTTTTTTATTTAAAAAAAGTAAAAATCGAACTGATGAAGATTTCATTAGTTCAGACATTTTTTTGACCAAAAACCGGTCCAAACCAAATTGTTACACCCCTAGCCACAATAGTGGGTGTCTCACCTATTTAGCACCAGCATAAATAAGCACCCCATTATGAAGAGAAAATATTTGGTGTTTATAGAGAAACATGACTATGTAAGCGCCCTCTCTCTTTAATTCATGTGGGTCATACGTAATAAATTATACACAAATTAATAAACTTTGTTGAAATACAATGACATTGAGTTATTAACATGACCTAATTAATAAAAAAATTCTAAGGTGATGGGTTGAAAAGATTGATGTTTATTAAATAGTATCATTCAAAATTATAAAATAGATGATGTGTACATACATGACTCACTTAAGCACCCAAAATAAAGTGTTTTGTTGCATATGGTCTTATGGGTGAGCTCAGGGTCGGACTCTAGGAGGTGCAAACAGCTTCATGAAGCTGAGCCTCCCCAAGGTATGAGCCAAATAATTTATAGCCTAGTATAGTACTACTAAGTACTACCCCACTAAAAAATTCTCTTCAATAGATAACACATATTCTCAAAGTTTTCACTTCAAAATTCTTTTCTTTTTCCTCTCTTCAGGTATAAACCTTCCTTCTTTGTTCTAATTTTACACATTCTTGCACTCTTTTTCTTCATTTTTTGATTAATTTTGTTTAGGGTTTTTATTATTACGGACATCTTTTCACTTACAGAGTCTAGCCTTCAGATTCGTAGGAACGGCCCTTGGTGAGCTTGGTCAGCATAGTAACTTTAGTATAGGATGTTGGGATGTCTCTTACTCATTTTTTTCCACATATACAAAATAATAATAGTATTTTAAAAAAACGAAAGATGATAAAATCACAAAAACAAATGAAAATCACTTATTTAACTAAAAAATAAGAAAAATGATTCATATGATGATTTTTGATCAAAATTAACCATAAATCACCTCTTTTAATTTGATAAGAAGAAGAAAAACAACCAGCTTTGAGAAGAATAGTATTATCTCTAGCTAACATCTTCAAAATAATGTGCATAATTCAACGTTAGTTAATAGGTTGATCTATTCCTCACAAAAATTATTTAGCGATAAATTCAAGTAACTAAAATAGTTGAATTAATAAAATAACTAAAAGTTCAGTAAAAAAATAACTTTTTAAAAAATTAATTTTTTACTCAAAATTTACTTAAAGTGAGATTAATTAGTCGAAATAAAGTTTACAAATATAAACCTATTTAAGTTGGCAGGGTGTTATTGATTTCAGACCTTAAAATGTACTTTTTTCAAAGTTTTAAGTTCGATTATTTCCGTGACCAATATTGAATACTGTAATTTGTTTTAAAAACTTTTCACAAGTATAAGGCTAAACAGTAGCTAATATCTTCCTAATAAGGTTTAAAGTCAAAACTCTTCTATACCTTTAGGATAATTCAATGTTAGTTCATTACTTGATCTATCCAAAAAGACTAATGTAATTAAAATAATTCAATTTTAATTTAGTGGCGATTTCAAAATTTCATTACTTTTAAAAATCCAATTCTTATAAACCTATGTTGGGACTTTATTTTGATTTAAAATTGGAGTAATGTAATAGACGAAAAAGTGTTTTCTATCCCCTTAAATTTGGATCTTGGTTGAAATGTGTGATGAGAATGAAGTGAGGGAAATGAATAGGAAACTAACAAACAACCTTACCTTTGAGAATGGAGTATATTGTTGTATGAGTACTCAATGCCGTTTTGTTAGGGTTTTGTAGACCAAATCCTTCATACTACTTCTTAGTTCATTTCCTCTAGTCGAAAAATTGCTCATTTCCTAGTGCTTCCCCACACTAAAACACAAACACATATCACACTCATAAAAACCTTTTCATTGCTCCAAAGGATTCGGTCCATTTTCTCTTTCTTCTTGTTTTATTTTTTTTATTTTTAAGGAATGCCCATTTTCTTTTATCTACAATTTGTTTTTCTCAGTTATAATTTCTTTTAGCTACAATATGTACTCGGTCATCTATACAAGTATATTAAAAAAATACAATTTTTTTAATGTAATATACAAGCTCGCGGTTCAAATTCCAAATTTCTCTCTTGTTCATTTTTAAGGATGAAATTTTGACCACTAGGTTACTTGAAAAAAATATATATTTAGTTTTGGTATAACATTTTGTTACTTCCTATTATGAGATCAAAAACAAGAGAAGAATCAATCTAACTGAATCCATTGAATGAAATGATGTAAGTACAAGTTAGTTACATGTATCCTTTATATATGAAAGAAGTGATAATTGGGTAACTTGTACAGCGAGTTACCGGTTATAACTAACTAGAAATGACTATATCGTAATGTATTTTGTATCTTGGGATGATGTTTGTAACAACCCGTTTTAGTCAGAATTATTTTAATTATTATTTATCGTATGTTTATGTGTGTTTGTATGTGCTTATTTACCTTTGTGTGTGATTGTGTGGGGATTAATGGATTTTTAACCTAGAATGGTATTTTAGTCATTTTGGAGTCTAAGAGTATTTTGGTCATTTGGATAGTTAGGGTAAATTAGCAATTTCATTAGAAAGATTATTTTAGTGTTTTAGTGATAATCGTTATTTTACTAAGTTACTAGTGAGTTAGGATAATTAATTATCGTCGGTAATTATTTTGGTGTTTTAACGGTTTAAGTGAGTAGTAACTTTGAGAATTAGTTAGTGTAATTACAAAAATACAATAATCGTGATTAGGGTTTAGTATTGTATTGGTCATGCCTTGGGAGGGCTCTAAAGAGTTGTATTTATAGCCTTTGATGGACCTGATTTGTGGTTACTTAGGCCATAAGTAACGAGGGCAATTAGGTATTTAGGCGGCCTTCTAGAGGTTTCTAGAAGCAGATTGAGGCGGCGCCCTATGGAGAGTGCGCCTTGGGCCTTAGGACCATTCTAGAGGGCGTTAAGTTCTCTAAGAGGGTCTAAAAGCCCTTTTGGAAGTCTTTTAAGTCCTTAGGAATATATTGACGGTCCACCGTCCCCCAAGCACGAGTCTTGGGACAAGGCAAAGTGATTATTTGCTTTTAAATTTTGGCTATGTTTTAGCTTCTACGACGTATATGTTCTTGGATGTTGTCATCTGATTTTAGAGAGCTCCCCTGGGGTGATTTAGTTTTCTTTTAAAGCCCCCCAAGGAGTATGTGTCCTATTTGTCTCATAGGTATAGCATTCTCAGCCCCCCAAGCACGAGGCTTGGTAGAAGGGGGAGTGGTTTGTGATGGCGTGATAATTTCTCTATTTAGAATGGTTCTTGGGGCGAGCTCATGAAAGAATTTGAGGCGAGCTCCTTACTTTGCCTTGAAATCCAACGGTTCAGATTTTGTGACCTTTCGATGGTGATGACGTGTTTGAATCGTGGAGTTTTCCTCCACGTGTCTCGGTTCATGATGAAGTTAAGCGCGTTTTTTGAGGTGACTTTAATAGCTCTCCTATAAAAGCGCGTTCTCTCTATCATTTCTGCTATTTCATTTCCTCTTTTCTCGCTTCTAATTTCTTTGCATTCGTACATATTTTTGCTAGTTGTTTTCTGGATTTCCAGTGGCGTTCTTTTCAACTTCTCATGTACTCTTTCATTTCGTCTTTTTTCGCTTTTTTCAAATTCCTTATCTTATCATTTAGGAATGGTTCTGATTAGGGAGTGTAACAATAGAGGTAGAGTGATTTCTCCTACTAACTCTGTCGAAAGGGGCTCTACGGCCGTAGGATATTTATATCCAGTGACGATGACTTAGAATACTTTTTATTCAGTGATGATGATTAGAATACTTTGTATTCAAGTGACGATGATTAGGATACATTTGTATATTGAGGTGACGACCTTGACGATGACCGGTGCCACATGCATATATAATCGTGTCCAGAGCGCATTGCATACAATCGAGTCTATGTGAATATGTGCATTGGTGATTTATGTGAACTATGTGACAATATGAATTGGTGATTATGTGCATTGATGAAACATGGTGAATTATATGAATTTGGTGATGTGGTGAATCGTATGAATTTGTGATTGATGAATTATATGAATTTGGTAACTTGGTGAATTATACGAATTGGTGATTGGTGAATTATATTACTTGATGATGATTATTTTGGTGGTAGTGATGAAGTGTGAATCATATGTATTTGAATTAGTGATTTTCTTTTGTGATGATGATTTCCTTGCCTATACTTTTGAAATGATGAATTGTATTTGTTGAGTTGATTAGGCAAGAGTTCAAGTGATTTATACGAATAATGGGGATTAGATGAATTATATGCAAAACGTGAGATGTGTGCCTTATTTAAAATAAGTAAAATTGCATGTATGATTATGTTTTCTAAATGATGAGATTTTGTTGATAATGTTGATTAAAGATTGAATATGCTAACATGCTCTGATGGGGGAAAATGATATTATTCATCTAATGATAGTATTTTAGGAGTGGTGAATATGTATATATGTTATGCATGAAATCCTTGAATGCTTATGTTTGGTTATGTTTTAATTGATTTGAATAATATTTAACCCCAGTGGCCGTTTGGTTGACTGCATGCCTTATTCTTACGAATTGGATAGACGGTGTGCATGAATAGTTTTCTTTGCTTGGTGAGTTGCTTGAGGAAGCATGTATGCTACCTCGTCTATCGCTTTTTGTGTCTTAGTCTTTAGGCTCTGATTAGGTGTCCGAGTCGGTGTCTTTTATTTATGACTGTTTAAGATTTGAGACTTTGTATTGATGATGATATATGTGGCATAATGACATGGCTACCTTGGAGAATTTTTTTATCTGTTGATGAGTTGTATGATATTATTTCCGCTGCGATGTTTTGAGAAAAATTAATTATTCATGTTTTGAACTTATTGAAGAAATAGCATCTAAATTCTTTATATTATCGTATCTTTACGTGTTTTATCGCTTTAAAAGGTTTAGGGTGTTACAATATTGATGTGTCCTTAGGACTTGTTATCTTCGATTGTATAGTGACTTCATGTGTATCATGTATTACCCCTCCACAAGCTGAAGATGGATATATATTAACTGAATTGAGCTTTGAAAACAAAGTGGAAAAGGGCTTGGGGAGAAGAGACTTAGTGAAAAAAAAATTAGTCAGTTGCTATTGAGATGTAACAGGGAGAAGTCTAGGAATTCTAGCTTGAACTTTGTCACGCACAAGATGAAAATTAATTTCCAAATGCTTTGTGGGTTCATGGAAAAAAGAGTTAGCAACAATGTGGAGAACACTTTGGTTGTCATAATAAAGAACATGATTCTTGGAGGAAGTGATACACAAGTCTTTCAATAAGTAAAGCAATCATTGAAGCTCACAAGTTGCAGCACCAAGGGCACAATACTCAGCTTGACTAGAGGAACGAGAAATGGATGTATGTTTCTTAGCCTTCCATGAAACTAATAAATCTCTAAGAAAGAAACACATACCAACTACAAAACGCCTAGTATCAGGACAACCTGCTCAATCAACATCTGAAAACCCTTGGAGATGAAGAGAATAAGAGCTTGGGAAGAAAATTCCAAGCGCATAAGCTTGTTTTAGATACCTGAGAACTCTACAAGCATCTTTGAAATGTACTTGTGTGGGGGAAGCAAGAAATTGGCTAAGTTGATGGACAATGAAAGTAATGTATGTGCATGTGGTGGTGGGATAAAGAAAACGACCAATAAGTCTTCTATATGATGGAACATCAGAAAATATTGGTTCAATGTCTTGGTAGAGTTGGATGGAAGGATCAGAGGGAGTATTGATAGGTTTACAATGTAAATGTTCACTATCAGAGAGTAAATCCAAACAATATTTGTGTTGACATAATGATATGCCTTGTTTTGATCTAGCAACTTCTAGACCTAAGAAGTATTTGAGCACACCAAGATCTTTGATTTGAAAAGAATGATGGAGAGTCACTTTAATTTTGGAGAACCCAGCCAAACAAGTGCCAGCCAAAATTACATCATCTATATACACCAGAAGTGCAGTGAAAGTAATAGGAGTAGATTTGGTGAGGGAGTGATCTGAATGAGCTTGGGAAAAAGCTTGGGCAATAATTAAAGAAATAAGCTTCTCATATCATTTTCTACTAGCCTACTTGAGTCCATACAAAGATTTGAGAAGCTTGCAAACTTGATTTGGGCCTTGTGGAACAAGCATATAGACCTCTTCTTGTAATTCATCGTGAAGAAAAGCATTATTCACATCTAACTGGTATAGTTGCCAATTTTGAATAGATGAAAGAGCTAAAATCATTCCGAAAGTGGTGAGCTAAACCCAAGTGAGAATGTGTCAAAGTAGTCTAAACCTTCAATTTAATTGTAGCCTTTAGCTGCTAATCTAGTTTTGAATCTTTCCATAGATCCATCAAATTTATGCTTAACTTTGTAAACCCATTTATTTCCTATAGGTTTAACATTAGGAGGAAGATCAACCACCACACAAGTACCATTGTTTTTCAAAGCAATTTCGGTCTCCATAGCTTGACCCAACATTCATATTTTGTAGTCTCATCATATGATTTAGGTTCAGTATATTGGGAGACAAGCAAATAAAAATGTAACATCCCGATTTTTATGATATTATTTATTTAATTGTTTGATGTGTATGAATTGTGGAAAAAGTTGATTTTTAACTGTACTATATATAAAGAAAACAACCTCTTTCAGATCTTTTGGGCTAACAAAATTTCTTTCTAAAAATGCCTTCAATTTTCAATACAAATAACAAATGTAACAAATAGATAAGAATAAATTTAAATATTTAAAAAATGTAACAAACACGATATGAATATATGTTTGATTTTTTTCCTTTATCATTTAAAAGTGTAACAAACTATACGAGTATACTTATATTTACTTTTTCATTATCCTTTAAACAACTTTTTCTATAATAAAGATTGTATTTAGATTATATTTTTTTGTTATATTGTTGGTGTCATTGAAATATATAATCATGGTTAGTTTTGTTTGTTATGACTTGAAACCAATAAACATTTATATTTTTAGTTTTAATCAAAAATAAAATTCCTTAAAAAAAACAGCGTTCATAATTTTCAAACGTTAGCGCAATAAAAAGAGCGGAGCCCGTCTTTTCGCTAGTTAGATATAAAGGAATTAATGATATTTTGGTAATCTGGAAGTGAAGGGTATTTTAGTAATTTAGAGGTGGAAGATTATTTAACGAGGTGAGTAGCAACTTTGGAGAATTAATTGAATATGAGTAAATAGTAAAAAGGAAGAATTAAGTGAATTAGAATGAGTAATGTTATTTTCATTAGTAAGAATAATGATTAAGTCCAATAAGAGTTAAGTTAACTAAGCCCAATTGGTGTGAGTATATAAGACAAGTAGTAGTCACAAATTAGAGTTGTGAAATCATTTGATAAGTTTATAAAAATAGAGGCATAAGAGAGAGGATAGAACAAGTGAGAAGGAAAAGAAGAGCAAGCTTGAAGGACTTAAGTGAAAGGGGTAGATTGAAGTTTATGAGGCTTAGCTTTTGGATTATAAGGTAAGGGGGAAAATGTTATATTCATATTTAGAACTTATGAACCCACATATCGTATTATCAAAGACATTTGTTCTTGGTGTGTGAGATGGAGGTCAGAGGTGGTCGAAATCAAAGGAAACGATTGAGGTCGGAGGTGGATGAAACGGTTGAGTCGTTGAGAGAAGTTGTTGAAAGCTGAAAAGGAAAGGAAGAAGGATATAGAACACGTCACGTATCAGAGAAGATAATAAAGGATTTTTTTTAGTGGGAGGGGTGCTGGGCTATAATTTTATTTTGAGGCACATACATTCGGGAGGCCCAACTTGATTAAGCTGTTTGCACCCCCAAAGATTGGGCCTACCTAAGGCTCCTGATTAGAAAAAGTAAGTGATAACAATCAACAACATATACATGGTAAATCACACAATTGAATATTTCTCTTCACCAAACAAAATAATTTGTTTATAAAATAAAAAAATATCCTCTAAAAACAACATAAAATATAATATTTCTTTCTTATTGAACGTCGTAGTATATTCTTTTGAATAAATCATGATGATAGTACCATGTTACACTAATTGACTCAATAACTAAGGTTGTAAAAAAATTAACGAAAGAGATGTACAACTTACCTAACAGTGTCGTTTCAGAAAGGGGAAAACGAAATTTTTCTGCAAAAAAAGTAGATGATTGTTGCGATTCTTTGAAATGGCTTTCTGAATTAGCCAATTAAGTGATTACAAAAAATTGGGGGTGGTTTGATGATATTGATAGCAACAAATTCGGAGAAAACAATATGTGAGATGGAGGTTGGAGGTGGCTGAGAGATGGTGGTCGGAATCGAAGGAAACGGTTGAGAGATGAAGGTTAGGCGTGGAGAAAACGGTTAAGTCATTGAGAGAAGTTGTTGAAAGCTAAAAAGAAAAGGAAGAAGGTACTGGAACGCGTCGCGTATCAGAGAAAGAAATAAAGGATTTTTTTTAGTGTGGAGGTGGTACTTGACTATAATTTTTTTTAGGTCCATATTTTTGGAAGACCCAGTTCGATTGAGCAGTTTGCACTCTAAAAGGTCGGGCCTGTGAGTTAGCATTATGAATGAGAAAATTGTTGTTGACACATCACATAAGGCTGAAAAACACCAGTAAAAGACTAAAAGCCCCCAGCGGCAGTTAACTGCCGAATTATGAAAGAACCGGCGGCAATTAACTGCTGATGGAATCCTCGACAATTAACTGCCGATACGCTATTATAAGAACAAAACAGACATAGGAGTTTCCAAAACTCCATTGTTGCGTTTTTGAAATTCTTAGGTGCAATTTTCAGCAATCATAAGCCATTCCAAGCCAATTTCAAGCACAAAATCAAGTAAGTGTTTTGAATCCTATTGCATTTGTTTTTTGTTATTGAATTGTTAGATTTTTTGGAATTTTTTTGACGTATTTAGATTTTTTTGATGATGATTTTGTATTGATTTGTGATATGGTGTTTAGAATCTAATTGTGTTAGAAAATGTTAGGAATTGTTAGAAATTGTTACGTATTTGAAATTGTTAGAAATTGTTAGGTATTAGAAATTGTGTTAGAAAATGTTTTAATCCGATGTTTGCATCGTGTAGAAATGTCTCAGAAACAGGACGATGCTGCTAAATTAAAAAAAGAGGGTGAGAAGAAGAAAGAAAAATCGTCTATGACATGACACGAAATCGAATGTGATGGTTCCGTAAAAAATAAGGATTCGAAGGTGCCGGTGAACAACCATTCCAGGCTGAGGAGGAGCGGGAGGACATGCTAATTTGGTCCTCAACCAAAAGCAGGTGCCTCAGGGACTAGCGATGACAACCCAATTGACTTGCTTGACGAGGAAGATGATTGAATGTAATGGCTTGTAATGCCTAATTATTTTGGATCTTTCTTTTATATTTTTTATATGTCACACGCATTTTGGTACATTTTGCTTGACATTTTGGTACTTTGAATAAAGTTGCGTATTTAATAATTTTGATTAAAGTCGCGTATTGAATAATTTTGATTAAAGTTGCGTATTGAATAATTTCGATTAAAGTCGCGTATAGAATAAATTCGATTAAAATTGCGTATTGAATAAATTCGAATAAAGGTTACATTACATTACATAAAGTTCATAAATATGTCCTATCATTACATTACATTACATTCAGGAATGCACCTTCCAACTAAAACAATTATCTTACCTTTGAAATGAGGTAAATTCAAACTTTCTAAACAGCAACTCTCAAGCATTCACCCGACATTTCTATTGTTCCATTCGAAAGATAAATTTTTGTTAGATTGGTTTAAATGATGATATTCAAGTGTCAAAAGAATGAGGTGCATTCCTTGACACTTCAATACCTTCATCTAAACCAAGCTAACATGAATTTAATCTTTTGAAAGGAACAATAGAAATATCGGCTGAATGCTTGGGAACTGCCGTTTAACAAGTTTGAATTACCCCATTTCAAAGTAAGATAATTGTTGTAGTTGGAAGGTGCATTCCCTACCTAATCATGATCTTCTGGCGGAATCAAATTGTTGATAATATCTTCAGTTGATCTCAACAACGTTACACGCATATCGATCCACTGTAACATGTTGTGCTCCCAAAACATGATCCACACGTTATCGTCGTTTGTTTATTCCATCCAACTGAATGATATTCTCCCATCATCGAGCGTTGGACGTTTATACCGAATGTATTCCACCCTCCTTGTGTCTCCGGGATTGACTCCTTGGTTGAATTCATTCAGTTGATCCTTGATACCTCTTAACGTGACACCAAAGTGTCGAACCTTCAACGTCTGAGGTTCTGCACCGTTGAATTGTACATGAACGTTGAAATATCAACCATTGCTTCAAATCTACACAATAAGAAATTAAAATCAATCAATGAAAAACTCATTCAAACACATGGAGTGCAAATTATACATAAACTCTAAAAATCATAAAAATAACTCTAAAATGTTTTACTCTAATAAAAAACATAAAAATGCAAAACAAAATTATTCAACTTATATCTGCTCTTAAAATAAATCATATACTCTTACATGTAAATCTACTTAAAAACTAAAATAAAAAAATTAATATAAAACACCAAAATTAAAAATAACCCTAATATTCTAAACTATAACATAAACATCATGCAAGCATTTTAACTAAATTAATCAACTTATATCTACTCTAAAAATCAATTATAACATATAAATTTACTCAAAGACTAAAATAAAATAAATCTACTCAAAAACTACAAAAAAAAAACATTTATAACAACTAAAATGTAAGTTAATAGCACTATGATTACTTACTTGTGATTTTGTTGAATAAATTTGGTTGGGGTTTTTAGAGAGTTTTTGAGAGAGATCATTGTGGTAGAATGAGAGTAATAATGGATGAGAGAGCTTCTGCCAGATTTGTATCAGGATCGTATCGACAATTAACTGCTGATGGAATCTTAGGTAGTTAACTGTCGTCGATTTTTTCATAATTCGGTAGTTAACTGTCGTCGGAGCATTTACGACTTTTATATGTATTTTTCAGTCTTATATGATGTGTCAACAACAATTTTATATGAATGATTGTCCTGATAAACAATGTGAGCAACGATATATTTTAAAGAAAAGGGAATATGTTGAAACAACTCATATGAAACAATTTGAAGAAAAAATCACCAGTCATTTTTTTTTTAAAAGAGCATCATTATATATGTTATTGTTTAGGAGATTTTTAGATGATTTTGTGATTTTTGGGAGGAACATAGCAATTGGAGTGATAAGTAGATCATGAACTTAACTACCCTTTTAACAAAAATAACAACTAATCACGTGACATTTTTTTAAAAAAAAAGTTGTTTTTTTGCGAGAAAAAAAAAACATTACTTTTTGAAAAAAACTTATGTTACTGGTTATGTCATAAAAAAATTACTATTGAATACAAATTTAAGATAATAATATTTTTTCCATCATAATTGTTATTTTACACTGCACTTTAAATTTTGAACAAAGTAACCGATTTTATTTTTTGAATTTCAACTTTTCAATTAATCTTTATTTTTTTTTTGAAGGATCTTTTCAATTAATCTTATCATAGAACCAATATTATTAGGAATATAATTTAGTTTCATGGAAGTTTCAATTTACACATAACCAAAAGCAAACTTTATTTAAAAAAAAAAAAACTATTTTTAGTTTTATTGAAAAACAAATAAAGTATGAGTAACTGAAATTTTTTATAATTGATAAATTGCACCCTTAAACTATTAAAACAACGGTTAAATAGAAAGAAAAAAATTACACACTTATAAATTCATTAATTCCAAGTTTGGATATTATATTACATATTGAATAACTTTGCTTCACATGTCTGCGAATTATCAACTTTCACAGTTTTTCTACATAATACTTTAACATGCTAGACTAGTTATTGCAGAAGATATTATGTGATTTTTTTTTGTTTGAATCGGAAAAATTTGTTAGAATATCTTGAATCCGATCACAAGGCGTACCCAACAAGTTAAGAACATTACAAATCTCTGCATTATCTAAAGGCTAAACCTATGCACACACCGGAACAATCAAACAGAATAAATAAATTCGAAGGAAATAATCATAACTAGAACAAGCCAACGACAGACATCATACCAAACTTGCGAGGCGAGATCACAGAATAAATAGAGGTGAACATGAGTTTCTATGTTACCAACGCGAAAGACACAATGCTTCGATGCATGGAAATATATTACACCATAGGAATCCTATTATGAAGGAGTTTCCATGAGAAAGAATAGCTTTTACCGGTGTTAGGCTTTTCTAAAAACTATGAAACACACTCGTCTTCAACGTCTCATGATTAGTCTAAATCAACAGCTCCTTAGCAATCAACGACAAAGAAAAGCAGATTGAAGAACAGTCCAATAATTCAATCACTTGCAAAAGAAAATAAGAAAAAAGAACCTGAAACTGTAAAATAAGAAGAACAAAGAAACAATAAAAAACTAGTAGCAACAATAATAAACAGATGGAACCAGAAATGTGAGGGAGGAAGAGAAGGAAAGAGACCTGAAACCATAGCATGTCAAAGAGCATCGTCCTCCACCAATGCTGTATCGTTCGATAGTATATCATTAGTTTTTCAATGTCCAATTTAATGTTGAGTCCAAAATAATCAATGGAATATCATAATTTTCAACTCACACATAGGATGGCATGCAATTCTTCCAAGTCACATGGGATCAGAGTTATTGTAAGTGTTCTTGTTTATAGAAGCATTCAAAATCTCTACCGCTGCATCTTACACGTACTGTTTGCAATCTTTTTAATCGAAATAGAGATAGAGACCGCAAAAAATAAAGTACAACTACCAGATTAATAGTAAGAAAGTTATCAGAAAAGAAAAATCATATGCAACTTCCATGCATTAAGACTTCATTTTTCTTCAAAAGACTGACCCGATTGAAACACTCTATCTTACTTCTAAGAAGCCGTTATTCAACTAAAAACGCAAGCGCATGTTACAAAATGATACCGTTGTAACAGAAAAATGATGAGAAATTGAAGTAAAAAGTACCTAATTGTGACAAAGCACATGTATCTGATATTTTTTGCTGCAAGACTTCCAAATCGAATGCACTAAGCTCCCCCAACGTATAAAAAAGCTACACTCGAACTGTATCACCATTCCAATTCTGAAACAGAATGACTAACTCAAACACTGTCCTTTTTTGGCAGAAAGTAATGGCCTTGCACAACACCATAACTTCACAATATGTAAAATAAGGCTACATGATTGACAAATGGAAATTTGTATTATCAAGAAGTAGCAAGTAAATAACTGAGTAATTGGATGTGTATTATAGAGATACATACATTATCATATTTCATCCATGCTACAATTGGCTTGAATGAAGTTTGAGTTTTTGTGATTGCTGGCAAGCCATTCACAGAAATTCAGCTACAATTTTATATAACATAAAAGTTGCTGAAAATATATTTCATATAGAAGTTAATTCTACATAAAACTAGAGACCATCCGGTAAAGCTAAATGATCATTATTTTCTTTGATATTGAAACAAAATTAGGTTGCAAACTTGCAAATAATAAGAAAGTAAACATTCAAAATAAATAAATAATTTCAATACAAGCATAAGGTGTGGAAGTAAAGAACAAGGATACAAAGATTACAAGTAACTCGATCCAGAAAACATCCCACACAGAGAACTCACAACAAACCAGAAACTCCAACCCCTACTACATAATACTACCACACTAATCAATAGAAACAAGATACAACTAAAGTACCAGATACTTGCAAAGAACAAAGAAGTCTAGCCAAGAAAACTATAAAGATTGAAATTCTGGCACGCAGTAAAAGATGTTGAGCACGATGTCAAGATACGGGGAATGTTGAGTACAATGTCAAGACATCGTGACAGCACAAATAACAAATAACAAACTAAAGATAAAAACTGAAAGTAAATGATACAAGTTATTTGTTAACCCAATTCGGTATTAGTTTGAAGCCTGCATAAACAACCTCCGGTTTATTAGCTTCGCACCTAATCACTACCCGTGATATTTCTATATAAGACACTGCTAGATATGAGACCCCTCTCACTTCCCCTCAATCACTCACCAGTGATAACAATAAGTAAAATCAAAATGGAGACACACTCTGAGAAACATAATTCACTCTTGCTTAAAAGCTTACGAGTGATTCACAACTTACAACTCAACTATTAGTCTAACTCTAGCATCAATGTGATACAGCAGCGGCTCACAAACAACAGCGGACAGACTAAAACCCTAATAGACACTTTGACAATTGTGGCTTCAGTTAACTTCTTATGTTTAGAGTCTTCATTTATATAGCCATTCAGCAGCTTGGGCTTTTTCACAGGCTAAACAATTAGCAGACAAAACGAATATATGGTCTTCACAATTTTCTAGGAGCAAATATATTATTTCCTTAAATGTCTTGACATCCATTTTAGGAAACACGGTAATGCATAAAACGACCTATGCAGGTTCTAGAATCAAATGCTTCTTGGACAACAATCCACGTGAATCATATCTTTAATAAAATCTTCAGTGATCTCACGTTTAAAACAAACCTTTTAAGAAAGCCAAACAAGACACGCTACGGTGTCGTACCAACATGTCAAGACAACTTGTCCAACATCTTACTAGAACACTTATTTTAACAAAATACGGTCAATTACAGTCTACAAACCTAACAAAGATCCTAGATAGTAAATACACACCGTTGAATGCGTAGGATTGCAATATGTTATGGCATAAAAATCCGATCGCATAACATTCCGAATGACACAATTCCTGCAAAACAGTACCAAACGAAGATACTTATCATAGTGCCCACAATGCAGCCAGACCAGGATACCCCTCACAAGCATAACAAATTGTAACACAAAATTATTTTCCATACCCCAAAACACCAACTACCCAATCCATGGCATTCTATATTTTCCTATCACAACGTTTCAATCACAAAGTAAAAAATAAGAATCCACATATTGGAGAGTGAGTATATGGTTGTGAATCAATTAATAGTACCCACCATAGAGTCTCTGTCTACTTCGAAACGAAGTTAAGACCTTTACAAATTCACCCTTCTAAATGAAGAAGCCCATCTTGAAGCTATATTTGGAGAATGCACAAGATATGTGGGTTGGGAAGACATCTGAAACAAACAATGGTAAAATATAAAGAAACCTACACGGTCATAACATTAAACAAATAAAGTAATTGTCAGAATAAATAAACATAGAGATTTTTAATTTAATAATGAAAAAAATGTTAACCTACTATCGAAGTTGCAGGCAATAGAAGGGAAAAACCGGTAAAGTGGATCCTTTCCAGAACAAGCTACTACAATAACAACATAGTCTGAAATGACTCTATCGAAACAGAAAGCCAAGTGGAGCTTCATGGATGACACCTGCTGGCCAAATGGCACCTGGTGCAGCAGGTCAGTACTAGACAGCAGCAGAGTATGGGACATGCTACTGATGTTGTGAGGAAAAGATCATCGTCATGGCGTTTCAATTGCAATATTGACGCGTCTTTTTCCTCTCGACTCACTTGAGTCACAATAAGAATGTGCAACAGAGGCGATAGTAGGGATTTTCTCTTTGCTCAGTGAACAAGGGGAAGCTATTGGTCTGTTAATTATCTAGCAATGGGTGCTTGATCTTCAAGTTGAGCTGGTGGATTTTGAGCTAGATTCAATATATGTGCTAGATAAATTCCATAGTCAAAATGAGCATATCTACGAGTAAGGTGTCATGCATCACGGTTGCAAGACTCTTTTCTTATTTTCAAAACTCTTACATTGAGTTCGTTCAGAGACAAACAAATGAGACGGGCGTCATTCTATATGTCTTTTTCATATGGTAAATATGAAAAGCAACTTATCTTACTTAAATTAGTATTGATCATATATGCATCCGTTTGCTTTGCTAAACTCTTTTCACATTATTAAACATTTCAACTTCACTTTAACAACAATAAGCAGCTACACAAACATATATCCAATATCCAAAACGTTACACAATAAACACTTAACATACTAGACTAGAAAGTCATTCACTAGTGTCAGCTAGAGTCCTAGACCGAGAGTGAAATATGTGCATTATCAGAAGCTTGAAATTAACTCAAAGCATATTACGAAGTGTTCAAGAGAGTGAAATATGAACAAGAATCTTTACCCTTCTCCGTCATCATTACAACAAACATCAACAGCCATAAACATCCTAGCATCAAGAACCACAACAAAAGATTAGAAGACACATTTATTAATTAGGATTTGGAATGCAAAAGAAAAACACAATGGATACATATTTCAGGAAGAATGTAATAGAATTTCAAAGAGAGATTTGCTGCTCATTAGACAATCAAGTTGTTCATATAGAAGTTATTTCTACACGATTCTAAAGGTCATTCGGTTAGGGCAAAATGTCATTTTTTCATTGATATAGAAAGCAAGTTAGTGTGCAAATAGTAAGAGGGTAAACAAGGTAATATCCCAATAACCACATTCATATACCTCTTGGTGAAAACAAGAAAAATAATTAGTTACTTATTCCTCCAATTGGAAGAATGCTTTCCTTGTATATTTTTATCCGACTAGTATGGCCGACTCCTCTGTAACAATGGTCCGCAATCATTTCAGTGTTCTTTATCTTTTCTTATGAAGAATGTTTTTCCTTTCGTCCCCACTCCGACATAGGATGCACAATGCAAGACAACAGTCCATTGAAGAATTATCCTCTATGTGATTCTCTGCATAACACGAGAGTTGGCCAAAATAGTACCATTCTTGCAGCCAAAATGTGATAAATATTACCAAAGAAATGTGAAAATAAGTGCAATACACATTGCCATGCTTTGTGACCTCACATACATACAAATTGTCAGAAGCATCGCTTGGAACAGCTTGGATCGTATAGGTTGGATCTGTATTGCAGAAATGAGAAGGAAATATGCTTTTGGTTATTGACTACTCCTGTGAGTGTATGCGTGCATGCTTGAGCATACACGTACAATTATGCGATGTTTAATGGAAAACAAACTTCTATGTGAGTTCACAAGCTTGAGTGTACATGTACGATAACAATTGGAAATGGAAGCTGAAACAACAGGAAACATTTCAAAATCAAGAAAAACAGAAAACCAATAAGCTGTCACAATCCTAGAGAAATTAAACAAGACAAGTGGAAGTGGTGATAATTGTCTTCCATTGACAAGTCGACTTAGAACATGAAGTATGTTCTCATTTGCGTCACCACATCTGCGAAAGATCAAATTGCTAGCAACATGTTTTGATATTCTAAAAGAATTGGTGTGAAGGGAACCTGCATGGAGTAAGTTGCAACACAAGTGATTCAAATTCACAGGAACTGGAAGCTTCCAATTCCATTTCGAGTTAAACACAGGATCTGCAGGAGGTGTAGTAGACAGGATAAGGCTTCTAAACAAGGAAGTAAAAGCCATGTATTAGAAGTGGCTAATCCTATATGAGGCATGACGGCATAATAAAAGTGGGTCCCAACCGGGATTCAAATTTTGGTTCGCCATATTGTGGTAGTCTTGCCCCTTACGTTAGAGGAGTCCAACCAAACAAAATTAAAAGACGGGCAAATTAAGGCAACAATTTATTGGTTGCATTACATTGTAATAAGATTTAGAATTATTATCTTAAATATCCAACCTATGCAGTTATCAATGCTCAAAGTGACACTTAAAAGCTTCCTATAATCAATTCCAAAACAAGTTAAAAATAACGTTAAAAACAAAATACAAGATGCCCAAATATCAAAATGCTCAAAATTCTTCCTGATAGAGAACAAGTACAAGTTCAGTTTATGAATCACGCAACTCGATAAATAAGAAGTAATACTCATCTAACAACAGTTTGTGGGAATAGTAGTATCATGGTGGCAGTAGATGGGAGATGATATTTGCAAATGAGAGAAGGCAGCAAACAGATATTTTGTATGGAAATTTGAATGAGGTTAGGTTACAGACATAACCAAAAACTCGTTAGAAGGTATAGTCAGGTGAAGTAGTTTGTTCAAGCTACATTAATGGCCATCCAGTTCAAGACGTCATAAGAACGATGATATTTCACACAACCAAAATCAGAATTGAACTCAAAATAACCTAGTGGTCTTCGGAAAATTTACTAAAACTGATACGGTTCTTAGTAAAATAGCAGATATGAAGATTAATTGATTTGAACTAAGCCACCAAGCTTGAACGAGCAAAGTTTATTATTTAGGTTTGAGATGCAAAAGAAAAAATAAAGCAGAAAACTAAACATTCAATGATATGGAAATCAATAAGTTCGCAAATAGAAAGAGACTAAACATTCAAAATAAAATTGATAAAGTAATACAAACAAAAGGGACACTCGACTAAAGCACCAAAAACAAAACAAAATAAAAACCACCAACAACTAGCCCACATGCCGAACCCCAAAAACAACAAACACTCCCACTGCCTCCACCAATCAAACAAAAGAAAACACGACCTCATCAAACCATGCTAGGCCACAACGAAGCCGCACACAACAGGCCTGAAGGCTGCACAGAAAAATGGTGGGATCGACCCAGGAAACTCCCAGAACCCCCACTGCGAAATAACAATCACAGACCAGAAAAACAGCAACAGCAGACTAGAAAACAGCACCAGATGAGCCAAAACAGAACCACATAATCATCAGCGACGATACAAGGACAATGGCCCGCTACCGATTCAAGCTATCTCAAGAATTCAAATTGACAAGACACTTTGCATACAAGGTAATATCCCAATCACCACAATCATTTTGCTCCTAGTGAAAACAAGAAAAATAACTAATTACTTATTCCTCCAGTTGGAAGAATGTTTTCCTTGTACATTACTATCCGATCAATAGAATTCACTTCTTTGTAAGCAAGCTCCACAATCATTTGAGTACTTAAATCAAGACAAACTAGTTCTTTATCTTTTCTGATGACAAATATTTCTCCTTTCGTCCCCACTCCGATAGGACGCTCAATGCAAGACAACGGTCCAACCATGAAGAGTTTGGTCCACGCCTCCTTTATACCGTATCCACCCAAAATTGATATGTGAAAATTTGTCGTCTCTTCATGATATGAGATCAACGCAATGGTCCCGTTTAACACCACCAAGTTTATCCACAATGCTTGAACATCGAAACAATCATCCAAGTATGAAGGTGTGGGTGTTACGAAAAATTGCTCATTGCTCAAGTAAAATGATACCAAACATGGTCCATCCTGACTATCTTCATCTTCTTCACACAACCAATGACACACACCATCCATGTAGACTTGAGTGCCGTCATTACATGCCAAAGAATATGGCATGTCAAAAGCATCAAGTATCCTCCATGAGTTAGTTCTTAAGCTATATATCTTCCAAAATGGGTCTAAAGTCATAACTCCGTAACCAGCGTGCTCACCCGTAATAGTTACATAACAAATGATAATATAGTCATTTCTAAGTTGGTCGTAACCAAATCCATGAAGATAAGATGTATCATCTATACTAACAAAATCCTCATCATCTTCGATAGACGACTCAACTAACTCGTATGGAGTGGGCGGAATGAGCTTGATTGCATGGGTAGATGGGTTCCACAATAGAGTTTTGCCATAATAATCATCTTGATGGAGACAAAGTGTGCCATTAATACTTCCAAAACCAAAAATACGAAAATTGAAACGGTTTGCAAATGGATTTGAGAAATCTAATTTTACTTTGTTCTCAAACATTTCACCATAAATAGAATAGAAAACTTCTTTACCAAGTTCTAAATCCTTTAGGAGCAGAGATGCCCCGTCGTAATAAGGACATTGGTGAGAATTAGATAAAAGATTCTTGTAGAACATGTTCATGAAGTGAGGGTTTTCGGATAAAAGAGACCATGGTTTACGAACGCATTCAAATCGCTTAATAGATTTAAAAGGCAACTTGGATAGAATAGAGAAGGCAATATCATCAGATATACTGGTGGTGCTCACCTTTCTTTTTTTTGCAGCTACTGACTCCATTGCAAATTGGAATGCAATGAGATCTTGAATGCGCAAAGTGATTGGGATTAGTAGAAAGTAGAAACCCTAAACAAATTTGGATGAATATAGAAACCCTAACGTTTTTATATATATTGATTGGGATATAAATTCAATCAAAAGCTTCACAAAGGAGAGGCAAAGGTTTGTAATTCAAGAAGTTTTCTCAAATAAGTCTTGGAACATGAAGGAAATGGATGATTTTTCTTCAAAACAAAAAGCACCAACACACCTATACTTTATCTCTCAAGAATAAGAAAATCAAGAAATAATATTGAGAGAAAGAGAGAGAGCGCTTCTGTGCTGAAAGTGAAAATGCGTAGCAAGGTTGCTGAATCACTTAAATAGACCACATGGTAAAGTCCTAGCCCTTGGATTAAGCATAAGACATGTTGATGAATCTAAACCATTCAATATAACTTGATCATCAAGTTTCAAGCACATGGGTTGTCCCCCTACACTATTCTCGCTGGCAGATGAATTTTACGTTATCCGTAACTCATACACTAAATCATCGATAAATAATTTTCATCATTTCACGAACAATTTATTATCGGGGTAAATTTTTTGTTTAATAACATTGAAAAATTATAATTAGATCAATTCCTCGTTATACTCGATATATAAATTGATTTAAATTTTGACGACAAACAAAGTCTGATAAAATTTAAACAGCAGAAGAATTTTTGTCGATAGTCACTAAAAAACCACATTAAATTATTTTCGCAAAGAAAATTCAAATTAAACAACTCATGTCATAAGGACATGTTCATATTTCATGCTTAGCAAATATTCTCAATAACAGGGAGAAATAAACAGCATATGTGCATCAATTCTATATCAAACATAGTTAACTTGCTCAACAAGTTTCCGATTCAAAATAATGGTTTTGAACACAATAGTTTGCCTACAAAATTCTCATTTCCAAAATTTGAAGAAATACAATGGGATCATCTTTCCATTATAACAATGTATTAAAATCTTGTTTAAATTTTCATGGTGTAATTGGTCCGTTGAAAATATTATCGGCATGCACATCCAACACATATTCTTAAAATTAATAGAAAACAAATTTTGAAATTCTGACAACGTCATGACATTTCATAAAAACACATATTGATAAGGAAACTATCAAACTTCCTCATCTCAATTCACAATGCAGCCAAGGTTACAACTAAATCTTACTGCCAACAAGTATCAATTATCAAACAGCCATAAAAGGATTAAATCAAACACAAAGTCATATAATTAGCCATCGCTAAACCAAGATGTCTTACAAATTTACATGAGGAAAATGAACTTATTTGCAAGGAATTTGATTCTACTATTTATATAGAAATAAATAACTTAACCCCTGTGGTGCATGAATGTCAAATATCTTTTAGCCACCTTGAATGTCTATTTAATGCTTTGGAAGTTTCGGTGGACTCCATTCCAAGGAAACAGGCTAGCCTCCCTAAATCAGTCTTATAAAATTCTTTCATCATTTGTTTTTAGAATTTTTCAGTATCTGCTAGTTTGTTTCTTGTGACCACCAAGTCATCAACATTTAGACATATTAGTACGAGTTCCATAACTTTGCTACTTTTCACATGCACACCATATTCAACTTTGCAACCGATTCAAGCAATCTCCGGGATAACAATTGACAAGACAATTTGCATACAAGGTAACATCCCAATAATTAATTACATATAACAAAATTCAAAGGGCGAATGTAACAAAAAAATATGGCAGACCTGCACATTCCTAAGCAGCATTTTGCAATGCTTTGCTCTTAAAATTCTTCTGCTGATATGTAAAAAGTAAAATCCAAGCTGTGTGTGATTGGTAGCAGAGATAAATCTTTAAACTTGAGACATCACAATCCTCGAATCATAGAATTCAGAGATCTGCTTTAGTGTGTATGAGCATGAAACAACTTCCATAAATCTGACACAAATACTTGAAAAGAAACACGCAAGTTGTTATTCAGGGATAAAAGTTATGCCTTAAGATAGAACACCGATTGACCAATGCAATAAAGGATGAACTGAAACCATGCCAACAAAAAAGGACAGTAATTGCGGTATATGTATTCAGCTGGTTGTTTGAAAAGAACAGTATGGAGAAAACCATAATTGATTGATAACTGATAAGGAAACTACATTGAGAGACTTGTGAAGGCCATCTATTCCTTGACCTAACGTGAAAACTGAGATTTCACAAGACAAAAATCATATGGAATTCAAAACATACTTATGGTCTTTGGAATATTCGGAAAAAATGACAGCTCTATAATACATTACATACTGCTTATCACTCATGATAAAGTATAGCGGGATGACAATAACAGTTACCAAGCAGTTGTGGCGAAGATGCAGCTGATTTCATTTACAGAAGTGAGTTCTGAACCATGTCAATATGCCAACTTATCCAATAGGTTTTATCCTTTTTATCCTCTTAAATGGTACTCTTATATCAGATACCAATATCATTACATTATTCTGTCTCTCTGATGTGATTCTCGGCATAACAATACAACAAAACATATGAGAGTTAGCGATATACCATTAATGCAGCTACAATGTGACCAATAATATTATAACATGTTAAAATTTCCAAATACTTCATATCCTTTCAAACCAACAAATATCATGCTTAATGAAGTCACACCGCAGAGTAGATAACTATTTCTTCCATTGACAAATCCAGTTGTTTGTAACGGCCATTGTTCCATGAATAACACTTCTTTAAAGTTTAAATTTTTTTTTCAGTTGAATGTAGAAATCATAAATTGGAAGCCTGAAAACGACTGAACATTTTAAAATCATGCAAAAAAGATTTCAGCCACAATCCCAGAGAATTTAAAAAAAGAAGTAGCAGTAATAGTAGGTGATGAGAGTTCAGCCAGTAATAATAGGAGAAATGAGCATTGTTGTAACATTCACACTGGAAAAGAAATCAAGAAGGATGAAGCAGTTAAAGATCATACTGAAGAACACAAGATAATAAAAAACAAATTGTAACACAACATTATTTTCCATACCCCTAAACACGAACTACTCAATCCATGACATTCTATATTTTCCCACCAAGAAACATTTCAATCACAAAGTAAACAATAAGAACCCACATGTTGGAGAGTAAGTATATGGTTGTGAATTAATAAATATCGTTTACCATAGTCTCTCTGTCTATTTCGAAACGAAGTTAAGACCTCTAGAAAATCACCCATCCCAAAAGCGGGCCAAAGTTTATGATTGAAGAAAAGTTTGGAAAAAACATTGCAAGATATTACTCTAAAAGTTCTCAACTGGTCCGGATTAGTAAATCTGGGCAAGGAAACTTGGTACAATTAGTTTCCAATTCCTTTTGAATAATGTTTTCATTAATGTCTTCTAAATGAAGAAGCCCATCTTGAACTTTCTTGCCTATATATTTGGAGAATGCACAAGATCTCTGTGAACTTGGAAGACATTAAGTTAAGTCCCATACATTCAGATATCACAATAACATGTGCTCATTTGCCAGCAGAACCCTCTACGAGAATTTTGCACACAAAATGTGATAAATACTGCTATAACTTGTTACGAAGCAAAAGGGAACAACTGTGAAATGAAGTGCTTCCCAAACTAAGGTCGAAACATTGCAGACCGTTTGAACATGAAGTACGTTCTCATTTTCATCACCACATCTACTATAGACCAAATTACTAGCAACATGTTTTGACATTCTAAATCCATTTCAAGTTAAACTCAGGATGACAGATGATCTTGTATAGTGAAGTGGATCTGAATTGTTATCCATTATTACAAAACCAAACTCAGCATAAAACAAATACCTACCAACATTGTATTTGTAATTGGTACCTTCAGAGAAACAACAAAGTGGCCTGCAGCAAAATATCACAAGCATGTGATTCGTGGTTTTCCAAATATGAATTTGCTTCAACCAAATTAATAGTAAGAAATTTATCAGGAAAGATTAAGCATATGCACATATCTTAAAGAGGAGAAATAACATGCAAAGATAACATTGAAATTTGAAGTTCCTAATTCATTTGAGGCGTGCCGGCATAATAAATGTGGGTAGCTATCTTAACCGGGATTCAAATTCAGTCTATGAATCAATCAACCCGGTAAAGAAACCACGACATAAATAAGAAGTAATACTCATCTAACAACAGTTTGTAGGGATAGTAGTATCATGGGAGATGATAATTGTGAATTGATCAAGATTGACATCCTTTGAAATGAAGAGTCTACCATCAAAAGGAAGACATTTATGTGTATTATAGGAAAGTTACAAACATAACTAAAAACTTGTTTGAAGGTATAGTCAGGTGGTCGTTTAAAAAGAATAGTATAAGAAACATTAAAAGGCTGGTGAAGTAGATTGTTGCTACATTAATCGCTAACCAGTTCAAGACGTCGTAATAACAATGATACTTCACACAACAAAAATAAGAACTGAACTCAAGTCAAAATAACCTAGTGGTCTTTGGAGAATTTACTGAAACTGATAAGATTCTTAGTAAAATAGCAGATATTTAGCAAGCCAAGTTTGATTTGAACTAAGCCACCAAGCTTGAACAGGCCAAGTTTATTATTTTGGTTTCAGATACAAAATAAAATAAAGCAGAAAACGAAACATACTGGCAGAAAGTAATGAAAGTTCAAGTATAGATTTATTGCTCATCAGATTATAAAGATTTCCATATATAAGTTATTTCTGCATAAAACTGGAGGTCATTCACTAAAGGCAAAAGATCATTATTTTCATTGATATGGAAATTAGATAAGTTTGCAAATGGAATCAGACTTGATATGGACAGAAAAACGGTGGGATTGACCCAAGAAACATCCAGAACCCCCACTGCCAAACAGCAACCACGGACCAGAAAAACAGCACCAGATTAGCCAAAAACAGAACCGCATAAGCATCAACAACGATACAAGGATAATGTCCCGCTACCGATTCAAGCAATCTCGGGGATTTCAATTGATACGACACTTTGCATACAAGGTAATATTCCAATGACCACAATCATTTTGCTCTTGGTGAAAATAAGAAAAATAATTAATAACTTATTCCTCCAATTGGAAGAATGTTTTCCTTGTATATTACTATCCGATCAATGGAATTCACTTCTTTTTAAGAAAGCTCCACAATCAATTGAGTACTTAAATCAAGAGAGACTAGTTCTTTATCTTCTCTGATGACGAATATTTCTCCTTTCGTCCCAACTCCGATAGAACGCTCAATGCAAGACAATGGTCCAACAATAAAGAGTTTGGTCCACGATTCCTTTATACCATATTCACCCAAAATTGATATGTGAAAATCAGTTGTCTCTTCATGATATGATATCAATGCAATGGACCCATTTAACACCGCCGAGTTTACCCACAATGTGTAAAGATCGAAACAATCATCTAAGTATGAGGGTATGTATGTTATGAAGAACACCTCACTGCTCAAGTAAAACGATACCAAACATGGTCCCTCCAGGGTATCATCAACTTCTTCAGCCAACCAATGACACACACCATTCATGTAAACTTGAGTGCCATCAATACATGCCAAAGAAAAAGGCATGTCAACATCAAGTATCCTCCACGAGTTAGTTCTTAAGCTATATATCTTCCAGAATGGGTCTAAAGTCATATCTCCGTAGCCAGCATGTTCACCATTAATAGATACATGACAAATTACATTATAGTCATTTATAAGATCATCGTAACCAAATCCATGAAGATAAAACGTATCACGTATCATGTGTCTATTAGTCCGTATATTAGTTTTGATGTGTTGAAGAGGCGCTACGAGGAGCTCCTGAATAGGTGTAATCAGCTGGTGGAGGTTGACACACAGGAGGAGGAAGACGAGCGCTTTCAAGTTAGGTTGTCCTGCGTTAAGGCGTTTATGTTGCTCTTGCTTGGATGGACCATTTTCTCCCGCAAGAACAGCAAAAACATTAATTTGTTGTGGATGCTTGCGCTGCAAGATATGGACAACTTGGACGACTGGTCATGGGGTGGGATGGGGCTAGCATTCCTGTACGAGCAGCTCTCTCTGACCTCCGATTCATCATTGGTCACCTGTAGTGGTTACATGACCCTGCTTGTGGTAAGATTTGTTTTTCTTCTTTTTAACTTATTGGATCGTAAATTTGTGCGTTGTTTAACTTGTTTTTCTTCTTTTTTACCTTGTTTGTATAATACTTGTGTTGATATATATTTGGTTCTTTGTGTTTGCAGGGATGGACTTTGGCGCACTTCACGAACCTCATTTCGAGGGTTCGTAGTGATGTGTACGACCGGGCAGTAGCCTCGCTTGTGAGCCAGTGGAGACCTCCTAGGGGCTTTACGGACCCTGGACACTACAGAGATGCCATTGATGCGATGGATCACTCTCACGTCATCTGGAGACCGTACGAGAGACGGTGACACATCACGCCATTCCACGACATATGCTGGTACTCCGGATGGATCATGGGCGGCAGAGACAGGATGTTCCGTCACTTGCCTGAGCGGGTTCTTAGGCAGTACGGGTATGTCCAGACACGACCCAGGTCTCCTACGGATGTTGAGCTTACTACGACAGATGTTGCGGCCCAGGCTTTCATGGAGTTTTCTCTACATGTCCTCAGCCAGCAGCAGAGGGGTGATCCGGTGCCAAAGGACGAACCGTGGGCTCATAGGAGGGGGTACATGAGATGGTTCTATAGAGCGTCACATCCTATTGTGAACCCCCATGCGGCCATTCCTGACTACGCAGCTCAGGCACCTCCTCGTCCTGTCCCTCTTTACGAGGAGGTTATTGTTGACCAGTAGTGGGCCAGACATCCTCCCGACCCATACCAGATCATCGCCAGCATCAGAGCCAGAGTGGATAGTGCTATGAGGCATCCTGATGTGTTTGGTAACCCAGAGGTACTTCGCATGATGCAGGGTATACAGTCTGAGTGGAGCATGCTGGAGCAGATGCAGGTTCCACGACGACGGAGCAGGAGTCCACATCAGTAGGGTTTAGGCATTATGATTTGTATAGTTTTTGTATATGATATTTTGTCGGATTTTGATGTATATTACATTTGCGTTTTTTTAGCATTTTTATGACATTTTCCCTTATCTTGGTCCTTTATTTTTTCGTAATTTGTTTATGAGTTAAGTTAACACGTGCTTGAATGAATAACGAAAAATGAAATATAACGAAAAATAAAAATCTTGACTATTAACATAGGGATCAAAAAACAGGTTTTAGAAATATAAGGATTATAATTTAAAGAGTATGTAAATAGAACCATTAAAATCGTTGCACAGACACTACGCAAGTTAACTTGCGCATGTGTTAAATCTGTGCGCAAGTTAAATTTGTTGCACAGACACTGCGCAAGTTAACTTGCGCATGTGTTAAATCTGTGCGCAAGTTAACTTGCGCATTGTCTGGCTTAAGTCACGCAATATTTTACACTTGTGTGACTTAAGTCACGCAGCACATGTTAACTAACACACAGTTTTACACTTGCGCTAGTTAACTTGCGCAGGGGTATTTTCGTCCTGCCTGCAGAGCGGGAGTGGATTTTGCAGGGGAGAGCAAGATTCTAACATGAACTACCAATAGTAAATGCCCCAATTTGAATTATCATGGGATGCATTTCCAATGAAAAAACGGCGCCCATTATCACTAATCTCCACATAATCTTATACTCCATTTGATCACTGTTACCTTTTTAAGTTTGTTGAATAAATAATGTGTGTGGTCTATATTAATAACCACATATATTCTTCATTTAATGAACCTAATTTTTTTTTTTTTTTACTTATAATAGTAAACGGATTAGTATTGTATAACCTAAAACAATAGCAATACGTGCATGTTGAAGGGATAGTAAGATAGTTGTAGCTCATTAAATGATTTGTAAGACTCATATAGCAACAATTACTACTATGCATGGTATGTTATATGCACATGCTTAATGCTTAATTTGTATGCACATGCTTAAACCGATCTTGATTAGTGTAAATGCATAGGAAATAAGCACAATTTGGACATAGAGCACACAACTCGAATTTATTAAGTTAGGTATGTATGCACTGCTCAATGTAATCATAGTAAATTCCTGTATATGTACAACTAGAATTTATTCGTTGAGGTGCTCTATGGCATGCGTATTACATGATAGTTGAGACATTCTTTCATGTGTCTATAAATAAGTAATTTTATGTTTAATTTTGTCTCCTTGTAAATTTTAGGGTCATACTAACCGATGTCTTCAAGATACTGATTAAGAAATCTAAAAAAAGAAAGTTTAATGTTGAAGATACCACATTTTAGACTTTTGAGAAGTTGATTGCATAAGTTTCAATACCAAATTATCATATTTGCTTCCTTAACAAGTACTTCATCCGTCCCATATTATAAACAAAAAAAAAAATCACACTTATTAAGAAAACCAAAACATAGTAGTTTGTACACATAGTTTTTTGTATTATCTTTGAAATAAGTTTTATAGGAAGATGTAAAAACAAATTTTTATTGGTCTTTGGTTATTGAGAAAATGAAAGAGAGAGCAAATTGAATGCACTTTACATTTAATTTTCCTTTGGAAAAGATAATTTTTTGAAATAACATAATTAAATATGATAAAAGTTGGTCTTTTTGCTTATAATTTAGAACAAAGAAAATGAGATTTTTTTCTTATAATTTAAGACGGAGGGAGTATCTCACAGACACCCGTTAGCATTTCTCATAAATTAATAGTGTTGATGTTGTTCAGTTTTTGACTTATTTTACCTAATGTGCTTTAATATTTTATTTCTATTCTTTATTGATACTATCTTCTTTAGTTGTTGAAATCATCTGGTGCATGGACGGATACTAGCTCGGTTCAACATTTACTTTCTTGAATACTGCTCTCCCCTCTGCACATTTCACTCTGACCCAATTGAAGAGACGATAATGTTCATGCGCTAGTTAAGTCACGCAGCGTGACTTAACTTACGCACCTTGTAATTTATGCACAGACTGGGCGTGAGTTAACTCACGCAGTGTTTAATACGTGCGTGACTTAAGTCACGCAGCGTTAGTTAACTGACGCATAGTTTTACACTTGCGTTAGTTAACTAGCGTAGGGGCATTTTGGTCATGCCTGCAGGACGGGAGTGTTTTGTGCAAGGCGAAGAGGAGTGTTCTACTTTCTTTGCAGCAAGCCCAACTCAATAGCCCATTAATAGCTAACATGAGCACTAGCCTGGGCTCAACACTTACTTTCTTTGTAGCAAAGCCAACTCAATAGCTCATTAACCACTTAAAAAAAGACTATTATTTTTCCCACCCTATCCATTTCCTGCGCGTCATGTAAATTTTACAAAAATGTCCATGAGTAATTCGGATTTTAAAATCCGAAATGATTTTTCACTAATTCGGATTATAAAATACGAAATATGCTTATGTATAATCAGCAATCAGAATCTCTCTCATTTCAGCAGTTTTGAATTTTACTTTTAAAAACAACCAAAAAACAAAGTAAAAAAAATGCTAAAAATCAATAAAATAAAATCATAAATATACCACCAAAAAATTTTAAAAATCAAATAAAACTAATGCAAATTTTTTCGGATTTTTCTAAGAATATGAAAAAAATTTAAAAATGAAAAATGGGTTTAAACGATGGAATTTTGGATTTAGAGGGGAGAACTCCAGTAAGAAGTCCCTTCTAAGGAGTCTTGATCCCTTCTTCTTTTTATTTTTCTTCTGATTTTCTGCGAAAGTTTCGATACAATCGGATCAAGTAGCCTGAATATCGTTTTTTTATTGTGAATAGCTAACAATGATCTAAAACAGGAGGATGATAGTTAGGAAGATTAATATGGTTCTTAAAATGACTATCCATGTTATAAGCATGTTCAGAATTGATGCTGATACAGTTCAGATTATATTATCCGAACTGTTTTTCCCTTGAAATAAGGTGTTTATGGGGTGTTCGGATTCTATAATTCGAAAAAATATTGTATTTTGAGGTTTTCGGATTATAAAATCCGAATTGGTGAAAAACTCATTATTTAACCCTATAACAAAGGGAAAACTCAGTTCGGATTTTAAAATCCGAAAATCACAGGGTCATTTTTGAAAAATTTACAGGTCGCGCGAGAATGAGATAGGGTGGGAAAATTAATAGTAAAAAAAATTGACAGAAAACTTTTTTCTTTTAAGCGCGTATAATATGATCTGCTTCTCCTTCTCTCAACTCGCGGCTAACCCCTCAATTCTCAGTCTCTCATTCGTGTTTCACTTTCACTTGCCTCTTCCTCTCTCAACTTGCGCCTCTCCCTCTCTCAACTCTCAGCATGCCTACATTTTCATTCCTTTTTCTCTCCACTCTATTTAGCACGCAAAGATGTCTCGGAAAGGGCATTTACCTCCTAATTTTATTTAGCACGCTATTGGCAGGTTATATTTTAGAAAAGCCTTAAAAATGTTGTTTTTGAGTTCAGAAAAGTACCTTTTAACAAAATTGAAATCAATACCGAAGACCACCCAAAACCGAAGGGACAAAAGGAGTAGAAGAAAGGAAGAAGGACTCTTCAACACAAGTCGAAAGAGGGAGAAGAGAGGAAAATCATAGAAAGCATCAACTGTGATTTTCGGGGTGAAGAATATAAGTGAGGCGAGCTCTCCTTTGATAGTGAGAGTTCGTAACAAAACCGGAGTGACTTAACTTAATCCTTAAACAAACATCGTTTGTTTTCGTGCGTGGGGATATATCCGGAACGTTCCAGATACTTTGTTGGATTATATCGGATCGTAACAAGTTCATTTGTTACAAAAAAGCGCGTTCAGATTAATGATTAAATTAACAAAAATTAATTTAACATTTTCAAGTGACAAAAAAGCGCGTTCAGATTAAAGCCCAGCCAGACAGCGGCGGCGCATTTAAAATATATATGTTTTCTAAGCGCTCACCCATTTGAAAAAGTGGGTACCCCAAAGGACACACCCTTGAAGGTCACCCCTACTTATATAAATACTTACTAGGTAGTATGTCTCTCCAATGTAGACATTTTTAAGTCATACCAACACTAACTCTTACCAAGGTGTTTATTCTTTCCAACTTTCCACTATAGATTGCTAGTGTTCCAACATAAACAAATGACATGTTTTGGTATAATTAGACTATGAACATTTGAGTTTTGTTCATTCTCTATGTACTCAATACCTTCCATTTTGTTCATGCTAACTCCATAAATCATGGAAGCCATTTTACTTTTTTCTAAACCATTTGTCAAAAACTCTTGTAAATCATATTCATATTTTTTGGAGTTGCATTTTATTTTCAAATGACTGAGATTTTCTTTCTAGTATAATAGAGTTTTTAGATTTTAATTTCTCAATTTTCAGCATTCAATGCAAGCTCCCTGTCAAGCACAAAATCATGTTGCTTGTACAATATTTTAAACCTTCTAGACTTACTTTGAACAATGTTTAGTGAATCTTAAATGGTAGAAATAAGTTCAAAATAAGTTTTTTCCGGGGAACCATTTTCCGTATAATTTTATCTTTGAACAATGTTCAGATCTTTGACACGGACACCAATCGCTTGAAAGAAAAGAAATTATAGTCGAAGAAACTCAGCCGACCTCGACTAGTTTAAGCTTCCATCAATAGTATGTTATAAAATGCTTTTATCTTTTTCTATTTCAAAAGCCATCAAAGCATATAATTGACTAACAATATAATTATTGATATTTTTGTTTATGAAACATATAGTTATTGATTCAACTTCATACCTTTTTTCTTGCAATTCAACTTTGTAATTGAAAGTTCGGTTATAAGGTTGAAATTATATGAATGGATCCTCTCCTGCAAATGTAAGAATGAGAATGATATAAAAAATTAAAGAAAAAGTAAGAGAAAAAAATAAGAATTTATAAGAGATAAAGAATAGCGAGGAAAATAAAGAAATGATGGAATGAGAGGATCCAAACTAGAAAATTGCACACCTTCGTCTTTTTATGTCTAAACAACAAAGTTACATTTTCTATTATGTAAGCACACTAACCTTCCCTCATGTTACATTCACTTCTCCCACATGTAACTTTTTTAGATAGACGAAGTGACAATAGCTACTAAAAACTTAAATACATAATTTGAAAACACGCGTGATTCAAACCCCAATCACGGCATCCAATTTAACAATTGACATTTTTACCATTTGAACTAGGATTTGTGGAATGCGCCCTTTATTTCTACAAAACAGTGGAGGGTGTGCGAGTGCTAATGCTATAAAGAAATGTTATTAGATATGACAAGTTATTAAAGCTCTTATCCATAAGAAGGGAGCATGATTCTTTCAAATACAATGTAGAAGAATAAGTTTTGCAAAAAGGTGAATCTTTAATTTATTCATAAATATAATAACTTCATATTATAAAATGTACAAAAAGAGAAAACAAAACTGAGGTATAATGCTAAACACGTTTATAGATACGATCATGTCTGTATACATACTTACATTTTCTTAGTTTAGGGTGTAAAAAAAATACTAAACAAAGATAAAACTCTAAATTGTGATCAATCTTTACCTCATATGGTGTAATTTTTGTAAAAAGAAAAAAGAAAAAAAAGGAAAAATATAATTACGTATCATTCCTCACATCAGTTGTTGTACCAATTCCAACTTGCAACCATGGTGAAGAACTTCCACCAATGTTAATTACATCCTTTAACTCACTTAATTTTGCTAGCTTGACCTTGCTATCATCTTCGTTATCAACATTTTGTACCAATGCATTAAGGTTGTTGTTTTTGTTCTTATCATCAGTGTCATTATTTTGATCAACTAGGTTTTTGTTTTGATTTTGTTGGCTATTGTTATCCTCTTTGACGTTGTTTACCTTTGTTGCACTTGAATTTGCACCCCATGTTGGTTGCAAGTAAATTTGTGTATTTGTTGGAGCTGGAAGATTAAGGTCAAGTTTGAGATCAATTGGCTCAGAAGAGTTATCAAATTTAGGTATTTGTTCTATTTGGTCTTGAAATTGTTGAAACCTAGCCAATGTTGATGTGTCGGGTGCATTTGATGTGATCCAATGACATCTCTTGTGACCACCTAATGCTTGTCCTGAAGAGAAACTCCTATGACAAATTGAACATTCATGCACTTTGGATTTTCTCTTGGATGAAGAAGCCATTAATGTAGGGTTGTTGGAAGTGCCATGATCAAATTGTAGAGATGAGTTTGGTTTTGAAGGAAAAAATTCATCCTGTGTGATCACATCATCCTCAACAATACTATCATCAGGGTTTTGATCAAGCCTTGCAGCAAAACATCCCTTAACCTTTTTGTGACTTGCTCTATGGCCACCTAATGCTTGGTGCGAGTTGAAAACTTTTTTGCATGCTTTGCATTCAAATAACCCTTTTGCAACACCTTTGGCCTTATTGTTGTTATTGTTGTTTTCATAGGGAATTCTATAAGACAATGGTGCAACGAAATTCATAGGGTTTCTTCTTTCTTCATCTTTGCTAGCTGAGGCACATGATTCTTCCGGTTCAACCTCAAGGGGATCAACAATAGCATTGGACAACATCATTAAACAATTTGCAAGATCTTCTTCTTCACTTGAAGGATTATTATAATTGTTATTGTAACCGCCTACCTTAGTTCGCATCGACCTTTTCCTTTTCGACCAGCCACATCCTCTCCTGCCACTGACGCCATCACCATCGTCTGCCATGGCGTCGGATTCTGGAGAGGATATGATAAAATCTTCATCCGCGTCATCTGAGTTGCATTTTCCGTGTTCGAGGAATGATTTCCAAGAAAAAAATTCTTTTCCACAATGCTCACATACCCTACAACTCTTTAGCTTATTAGGATTTGTTCTTAAAGAATACATACGTTTGTTACTTGGTGGGACATTGCCACCTTCCCAATCGCTCGCCGGATCATCGTCGTCCATTTGACTTGTTTCATCGCCTATGCCATGAGCTCTCATATGTCCTCCTAATGCTCTTCCACATCCAAAGCCTTTTTTGCAAATTTTACAAAAGTGTTTGAAGTTTGATTGTTGATCCACAATCAAAGCCATACAATATTAAGAATAACCACTATGTTGAATGGTGTAAAACAAATAAACAAAAAAAAAAAAGAAAAAAAAAAGAAGGGGGGGATGAGAGAAAGAGTCACATTGATTTTTTTTAGAGAGAGTTGCATAGATGGAAGGTGGTGGAAGTGAGTTGAAGAATGAAGCACATGGTGGAGTTTGCTCTTGTAGTGATAGTTGTTGAAGGGTTTGTATGGTGAACTAATTAAGGAGTAGTAGTCCTAGTTTTTAGTTGTAGTATTAATTTATGGATGAGAGAGATTAATGCAATAGTTGTTTCACAACATGAGAATTAGTGACAAGTGTAAGGAAGAGACTTTTTCTACGACTCTAAGGTAGTGTCGTTGTATGTCAAAGATTACCAAAGGTGTTTCTATGAGAAATACTAAAAAAAAAGTGTGTTTGTCTCTCATTATTTTAATTTTTGTTTTTTTTTTTCTTATAGTAAATTAAGGACTTAGAAGTGAGTGGTTCTAACTACCATATCTATTCATATCACTTCAATTCTAAAGCAAGGAAACTAACCTATGTTTCTCCTTGCCTGTCGGTTGGTTAATGTTTCTTTTCCACCCAATTTATATCATTTTTCATCTTATAGTCATTACAACCTACGATCAAGAATTTTTTATCCTTTTCTCACAAAAAAAAAGTTGCAATTTTTGTCCATACTTTTATTTGACTGGATTCCCTTCATCTGATTTATAATGTTAACATACTTATACTTTACTTATTCTATTGATTTTAACTTGTCTTCTTTAACAATGTCCACAAACATTTTCGAATAAAGAATTAATTAATTTGACCAATTTTGGAATTAAAATTTGGTTAATTTTTTACACATTTTGGTTGAAAAATAAAAATAAATTGAAACATCTTAGAAATGATATGAAACTTTGTAAGTCCTTTTTATTTAGTTTTCTCTAAGCTAAAAATTCGATTAATTCGATTTTTAGATCAAAATTTTTGTTGTTGTTTTTTGAGTTTTTGACGTTTTGAAAATTCATAATTAATTCATTCATATTCGAAACATTCTAATTTTTTTTATGTCAAAAACATATATGTAAAAATTCATGAAAAAAGTTCAAACTTTAGGTTTCATTTTTGGAGTAAGGTCAAAAATAATAAGAATCTTAAATTATTGGGTTAGAATATGTGTTTTTTATTTTACAATGTCCTTTTTAAGACTTTACATATATTACAGGGTCAATTTCAACTATTGGTAGTTTAAATTTTCTTTTTGGGCAGTTTTTTGTTCTAACTAAATTGAAGATACTTGTCAAAAAAGTTAAAATAAATTGGACATGCTTGCTTTTGTTATTTTATTGATTTTACCTTTTCTTTTAAAATTTATATTTATTTAATTTTTTATTAGGTTTATAAAAATGGGTTTTGTCAATCAATTACCATTCTTCTTGCTTGGCCTCAAAGCACATAGTGAGCAAGAGTAATTCAGTAAAGGGGACACTGCTTACTTACTTTAGTGTGGTTATGATTGACTTGGAAACCTTAAGAGTCAAACATAAATAATGATGGAAAACTTTGATTTTGAGTACAAATTTTGGAGGACTCATCCTCTTTAATGTTTGTTACTACTGTGTGACCCGTGCGCAGACGCACGGGTAAATTTATCTTTGAACAATGCATGTCATGACAACAGACAATTGTGCCTCAATGCTTGGCAACATGTGCATCGACAAAGGACAATAGAACCTTAATGTTTATATAACGCATTTTTCGTCAACGGACAATCGCACCTCAATATCCATCACTGACACGATAGAGATACACAAATTACGCAATCGATGTTAGTTTGTTAAATTAGTAATAACATATCACACGTCAAAGTCCATCTCACGTCTGACGTTAAAACCATTGTCACTTGTATATCAATGATTAAACTGAACAACGTTATTCTATTAAATTAAAAGAATTTGTCGAAACACCAATGTTCTAATGTTCGTATCGGTGTATACATATCATAGTTCACAAACATAACTATAGAGGTTGATGACGATATTGATAACACAAATTTTTAAATAAAATGATATACCAAAACAACAACATTGCTTAAACATAAACGGAACAATAAAATTGTAACTTTTAACATAATGCCGATTACACGTTCATTTTAGGCAAACACCCCTTCATTAAACCCACAATGCTTCTAAAATGGTAACACTACATCATTCAAGCATAACAATGAAAATAATAAAATAAACAAAGATCACACGCGCCATAAAACAAACATTATAATCAAGTAGTCCACCTACCAACAAAAGACATGAAAACAAATAATCAAATTGAAACCAACATATTCTTTTTTTTAAAAAGAACAACACTAAAAATTAGAAAACACATTCATAAGATCAATGAGTTATCTTAGAAGGAACAACCCGAACAAAAAGAAAATTCGGGATACATCAAAAACCACCACATCACCAACACTCTAACTGCTATCACTCGGAAACTTATACCATCCTTCATCGATATATTTTTCTTTATATTTGCTATCATGATTTCTTACATAAACGACGATATAACACTTATATGTTTTGAGAGTGTCCAACAATTCTAAGATAATCTTTCTCTAACCTTCACGAAGGACTTTTTCCACAGTCCTCTTGGGGATACACTAATATCGTGTCTGATGACCAACATATTCACATGACACCCGATCTTTACCAAAACTTATGTGGGTAAAAATGTCTTCATCCTGTAGAACCCCACAATCAACAATGTCATCCACAATTGAAATCGACTTATCTATGGTCTTTTATATACCTTCATGAGATTGATCCAAAACTAACATTTCCTTTGGCTAGTGTGTAACCCGTGTTGATGCACGGGTAGGCGATTATGTGTTATGAGCGCTCGTTGTTACGTAACTATTATCGCAAAAAAGAAAAAAAAATTATTTTGCATTATGTTATACGTGTACAATAATAATGGTTGCGTATTGCGCGTGTATTATGTAACACGTGTACCATCAAAGTTGTTTTATATTATGCATGTCAATTACAAAAGTTAAAATTGCGCGAACTACCTAAATAGGCTTAAGTTGAATTAGAAAATACTTTGAATAAATTTTTGGAGATATATTTAAGAGTGTATATATTTTGAAAATTAAATGATACATGCTATAGGTTTGAAATTATTTTATCAAATTCAATTAATTTTAGACATATTACTATTCACACCACCGTTTTAGTCATATACCCTAGAACTGTGCAGAATTGGGCCAAACTCAAACTCTTTCACCAAGCCTGAGCCCTCTCCTATCACCCTAAATTTCATTCATTTTGAAAGGGCGATCTTCTTTTTTCCTCTATGGGGTGAACCGCCACTTTTTGAGCGATTGATGTGTATGTCACATGTCAATGACAACCATTTCATGATTATACGTTTGAAGAATGGTTGTCATATTCCTCTCACTTGCCCACTATGGTGACAACATGCTCGTGATGATGTCTTAAGATGGTCTGATAGATATGTCAATCGAATGGCGGACTATAATGAACTATGTCGGGCTGCGGGTTTTGAAGTCATAGGTGATGACCAAGATTTGTACATTATTGAAAATCTTGATCCAGAAGAAAAGGTTGTTCTTGAGAAGAAGGCTCGATATGGTGTGAAGCTTGAAAAGGAAGATATCTTTAATCTTGATGATATTGACATAGATCTTGGGTGATTTAGATTAAATGTATATCATTATTTTTTGGGAGAATGTATATGATTAGTTGAAATGTATATCATTAGGTAAAATATGTAATGATATAAATTCAACTTTTTTTGATATAATGGTATATAATTATTTATTGGTGCAATTTTATCATAATTGTCTTTTACTTAATTTTTTTATCTTTTTTTAGTAACTTAATTTTTTACTTAAAAAATGTATGAATATACAAAAAAATGCAAAAAAAACAGTATGTTCAGTACCGTCTATATTGTGACATTTGTTCGGATTACATTTTCCGAATAATGTTTAAAAAAAAATAGGGGGCGCGAGTATGAAAAGTAATAGTTAAATTTCATTCATTCTTCTAAAACCTAATACTGAACCACTCCTTCACTCAACTGTCGCCTCCACCTTTCTCCCCCCTTCCCCCCACCCACCATCGAGATCGGCCTCCATAGACCAAAACAACCATGTTTTCTTTATCTCCTCAACATTCTCTATCTTTCTATCCAAACAAAATCAATAAAAGAAAAGATCAAAAAAATGGGTCATCTATTTTTAGCGAGTTTCCAACAACTCCGACCTTGTTGATTCGTATCCTCCATCGTCTACAAATTCATGGATGGAACATATCAAACTGAGCTAAAAAGGTAATCCTAAATATTTTCACTTTTCTCTCTCTAGATCGTTTTGTACATCCTTGTTTTCTTCTCATTCAAATCTGTTTAGGAAACATTTAGGTTGTTTATGATGATTTTATCCCTATTTTTGTATTTTAAATTTCTTTTTGGATTTTTTTTAGTTGAAAACAAAATCCAAACATGGATAAGTGTGACTGTGAGGATGGTGTGTATATTTTGTTGGTTATGAGGATGATGTTGAATTGGATTAATGTGGTGTAATCTATATTGGTCATGAAGGATTTCTCCCAAGTTATATTTCCTATTCATTGTGTCAAACAATAAAATTTTTAAGGCATAATGTTGAAAGCCAATGTTTTATTTTTCTCATGGTATCAATTTGCAGTGAAATGGATTAGTTGGTTATGGTAGAGAACAAATGTCATAAGAAAAAGAATTCTAAGTATTCACGTTTTGTGACTTGTTATTGTCTCTCTTATAAGAGAAAAGCATGAACATGTGTATGTTGTTTGCAAAATGTTACTTATAATTACTTCAAATGCATATATTCAATGAAGACTTTTATCATGCTCAATAACCACTTAAAGTGGTGTCTAACATTATCTCAATCTCACTCCTCCCTCCCATTAGGGAACAAAAAAAACATGACAAAGGCATTTATGATTGTGTGAGGACAATAGTTTAAGACGGAGCTACTGTTTTATAAGGGATGACTATTTTTTGAAATTTTGTGTAGAATCATTATTTTCATTCTTAAGTTTCTTTTAACCAAACTTTGTGGATACTAAACATTCTTAAGCCACCATGTTACCAAACATTCTTCGATTTTTTGCTATGAAGTGTATTTTTCAAGTAGCCTTAATAACTCTTGTATCGATAAACCTTCAATCCTGGGTTTATTTGTAATGGCAAGCTTGCTATCCCATTGTTGTTCTCAAAATCTTATGTTGATGCTGGACAATCTCATTGTGCCATTCTTTGAACAATTTGGTTGCTGATTGTGTAATGCGGTGGGGGACGAAATATATTAGGGGAGGAAAATAGTTTTTAAAATCTAATTTTCACAACAAAAAATGATCAAACGCTAATGCACAAATACAATTGGAAAATAAAGATAGTTTTATGAATCATGCATTCCATTCATCTAACAAATTTTCTTTTTGCACTTTCTTTTTATCAAAGCAGGGTCTTTCATTATACATGAATTATGCCTTTTTAATTATTTTATTCTATTGGTGGTAGTTGCTCATTGTTGTTGTGTATCTCCCCTCAGCCAAATCTTAGGCTGATGTTGGACCTTCATACTGTGCCATTCTTTGAACTCCTACACAATTACAAATTTAAAGAAACATAGTTTTTGAATCGTCCATATCATTTACCTATCAAATTGTTAATCTTAGGCAACTTTATCCTATAAGTGCAGCTATTAAAGCCATGTTCTTAGGCTTTTTTTCGTTCCAAAAATGTTGATTTCAATCCCTTGTTTCATGGATTTTTCCTAAAAACTCCAATTTTAAGGGATTTCGCATGTGAGCCAATAAAAGTATTTATCTTTAATGGTTTTTTTTCTTTCAAATCAATAAACTTCGTAAGAACACCTCCAATGGTGCAACTCAACAAGAGTATTTTGAGTGGGTCCACAATGTCACATCATCTTGAAGGAACTTAAATAAAAAACAAAACAAATCTAATAATTTTTTATTGTCAAAAGTACATTGCTTTGCGTCAGATAGAGTTACTTCCTGAAGTAACGGTTCCGCCAGGCTGTAGTTCTCTTGATGGACTCCAATCAAAATTTTGATGAAAAACTCATGCTTGTGTTATTACACGCTGGCGGACCCAAGAAAATTCATGCCATTGGAGTTGCTCTAGTATTTTTATCCTAAAAGTCCTTTTCAATACATGTTTTTGGCATGAGCACTTTAACATTCTTATTTCTTCTGTGAGGGTGTACACAAATATTGCTAAAATTCATAATAGGATTAGCTAACCTTCCTCAAGCTTAATGTATATGTCTTCAATAATTAATTTCCCCTTAATTATGATGTGATGTTTTATTGTTTCAATGCTTGTTTCAATTAATATGACTTTGTTTGAATGCTTCCTACCACCCTTTGATTCTGCACTTTAGGAAGAAAAAATATTTATATGTCAAGTCTAAAAGGTAGCAACCGTCTCCCATAAATTTATATCTGTGTTATTCTTGATCCTATATTTTTTTCCTTGTCAAAATATTTATTTTCCATTTTGTAAATCATGTATGTATGTATATATTCTAGTTTTTCTATTTAGCTTATGGTGCAAGATAGTAAGTGACTCAAATTGTGGAAACAGGGAAGATAATCGTTAAGATGCTCACCATTGACGATATGTTTTTCTTTGCTTATTTGTTAGCAATGGAGCTGGTTTTTATTTTTGGGAAGCCAAACAAGAAATAGTTTTGAAAGGAGTCGTGAGTAGAAATGATGAAACAAAAACATGTAAGTTTTCCTTTTCTATCTAATACCTATTTTTCTCTTTTAAGATATTCAAATCCGTCTAAAAGCATAGAGAATAAAAAAGAAAGTGTTTGAATATGTCATGGGGGTTAATACCCATTTTCAATACAATGATTATACTGAGTTTATAGACATGAGAAACCAAAATTCAAACTCTTCAACATTTTCTTTAATTTGGAAACCAGAGTCCTGGTCACAATTGGATTGTTTCCACACTCATTACTTATAGCGTTAAATAATGCATTCACAAAATAAGAACATCCAAAATAACAAAAAAAACAACCTTAAAATTAAAATAAACAAAGCTAAAGATAAATAAGGATGAGAAAGAAGGTATTATACAGTATTACAATCTTGAATCATTATGACCCATTTGGTTTGTTAATTGCATATCTTACCTACTTTTATTTCAATGGGGTCACATAAATAGTGATATTTTGTTTTAAAAAATATTTTTTGGTCAGATTGCATAACAAACATTAATAATCCCAAACTTTTCTTTGTAATATAACTGTTTTACTCATGTGGGACCTTTTTGTAGGATGTTGATTGACTGATGGAGTGTGCTGATTTCTCTGAATCAATGTAAGAGAAAGATCTGGTTTTAATTTTGTGGAGCAAGAAGCAAAAATTCTGCAAGGAGTTAAGAGTAGAAATAATGAAACAAAAGCATGTAAGTTTTCCTTTTCTATCTAGTAGTGCACTGAGAAGTATTATACCTGTGCAGTGAGGTTAAATAAAATTGCTCTTTACCTGGACGTATTATACCTTTGCAGTTATGAAGTCAGATGTGAAAAGAACATTAAAATTGACTGCTAGTTAAACACGATTAGTATAAACTGAAAATAAGCTTGAATCATAGGAAGGGGAAAACTGTGACAGAAAAAAAATGAACAGAAATAATACGCCACATGGAAGACACTAAATTTATCTATTTATGTTGTAGAAATTGTCATCACCTCCTCAGCAAGATCCCTTATAGGCATTTTATACTTGTGTAGTGAATAAGAAAATGTAAAAAGAACATTAGATCATTATTAGATCATTGCTAGTTGGACACAGTTTAAGAAACTGAAAATAACTTATCTATCTTACTTGCATCATAAGAAGGGGAAAACAGAAATATAAAGAGAAATTATATTCTGCATGATGTCTCTACTAAATTTTCTTTTCATTCTTTTGCTAAATCTCTGCATGGATTAATTGTAGGTTGAAATTCAGAAGCTTATTGATGAACAAAATGCTATTCTCTATGAAAATGGTGGGGATTGAGAAGAAAGAAAGAAAGAAAGAAAGGAAAAGGATCGATCCATGAAAGAAAGAAAGGAATATGATGCATTTAGAACCTACAGAGTGTGAAGGATTCAACAATATGGCAAATGGAAAATGAATGACAATGTTGGGTTTAAATACTGCTTGTTGTTGGGATTAAATATTGTAATAAAGCAATCATTCAACTTTTCTCTCCCTCCTTTTTACTTTATTTTCTCTTTTTTAAACCTTTTTTTCAACCTTTCTCTCATGTTCAACTCTACATGTAGTTCAAGCTGCAACTATTGTTATTCCCGTGTCAGCAAGAAAAGGTGAAATTATCCCATAAAATATGGAGCAGCAGCATTTATGTTGTGAAAAAAAGTTTAATTGTCAGCATATAAATATTAGATATAATCTCAGACAAATAAAATTTGTCATATTTTCAACATTTGGTGCAGTAAAGTTGATTAAAGTACAACAAAATCTGATTAAAGCCTGGAATCAAGTGGAAACCGTCTAAAAGGGACTGGCGAATGGAGACAAAACCAGCCATTACAATACTGCCAAGAAATCGAAAACATGTAAAAATGGGCATCTACAGTAGAATTTGAGATGCTTGTGTTGTTAAGTCTATGGATATGTCTCTTTGTAGCTTTGTTTTTTTGTTTGATGTTGTTGCAAAACTTATTTTGACTCATTGTATTTGTGGTAATTTTTCTTACAAGCTTTTTGCTGAAAAGATTGTCTTAATGATATTTTATTTTGGCGTGTTAAAAGAAATATCAAAAACTTTTATGGGATTAGCAATATCTTATATCCCCAAACATTTTCGTATAAATAATTAATTAATTTTGCCAATTTTTGAGATATTTTGACACAAAATTTTCAGTTTAAATTTGAATATATATCCATTTTTTAGTTATAACTTTGCTAAAAGACACCTTCATAAAAATTAGATGGTGTCTTTTAACAAATGCTCATAGAATAACTTGCTAAAAGACACCTTCATAAAATGTGTCTTCTAGTAAAACTATATATATATATATATATATATATATATATATATATATATATTATCAGTTACTTTTTGCTTTAACTAAATCGAACATGATTGATTGTCCCCGTGGGTTTAGCTCAGTTGGTAAGGACAATGAATAATATATGCAAAGTAAAAGGTTCGATCCCCAGACACCACAAAAAAAATCGAGCATGATTGCTTTATTGATTATGTTTATTTTACTTTCATTTTTACAAGTTACATATTTTCATAAAAAGGATTAATATATTGGTGCGTGTATAATAGATACTTTGTTTTTCACTGAATTTATAATTGTTACTTAAAGTGTACCTAGTATGTGCATTGAGTCAATCAAAAAATGTTTAGTGAAAAGTCCAATCATGAGTAAACACAATACTATATTTATCTATGAAAGAGTTAGTTAAGACCATGAAGTGAGGCAAATGCTACCTAGATTAGTGGTAGAATAGTATGCCTTGTAAATTTCATGTCTATGGATCGATTACCATCTCATCCATTCTAATTTTTTTTTTAGTATCAGCATAGAAATCGGTAAAATTAGGTGTGTGTGTTTCTAAACCCAAGGGGCTTCGAAGAGGCTCTTCGTCAGAGGTGGTGGTTTATTCCAATCCACCACCTCTGACTGAATCTAAGAGCCTCTTCAAGCCTATGCCTCGTACTCCTTACGACATTGTTCTCTTGTTCGTATTACTTGAGATCTTCTCAGTTTCCTTCAAAATTCTAATTCTTCTGATAACAAACGTGATAATGACAAGATGATCGAGCTGTTTAAGAATTTGAGAGAGATGAAAACGATTCGAGTTGTTTAAAAATATGTGTGTGTGTTTTTAAACACAAGGGGCTTCAAAGAGGCTCTTCACTAGAGGTGGTAGTTTATTCTGAACCACCACCTCTGACTGAATCTAAGAGCCTTTTCAAGCCTAAGCCCTGTACTCTTTTCGACATTGTTCATAATACTAGAGATTTCTCCATCTCCTCCAAAATTTTAGTTCTTCTGATAACAAATGTGGCAATGACAAGATGATCGAGTTGTTTAAGAATTTGAGAGAGATTAAAACAATTTTGTATGGAAATTATGAAGCTGAACCAGTTCTAGAAGCTTGTTCACAATTGACTCAAAAGTTCTTTAACGATAATACTTTGATACTTCTTGTTCAATGTCTTCCAAAACTGAATTTGGAGGCTAGGAAAGATGCTACTCAAGTTGTTGCAAAATTACAAAGGCAACATGTTCAATCCAAGCTGATTGCATCTGATTACTTGGAGAAAAATATGAATCTTATGGATATTTTGGTATCTAGCTATGAAAACCCGGAGATGGCTCTGCACTATGGTGCAATGTTAAGTGTAGCACCTCAGTTTTTATTATTAGTATTACTAGAATTATTTATTTATTTTATTGTGGTTGAATTGATGGGTTAGTTGCTTTTTAGAAGATAAGGGTATTTTGATAATTTAAGAGTGAAGAGTATTTTAGTTATTTGAAAATGAGGGGTATTTTTGTGAAGTTAATAAAAACAAGAGTTTTAACGAGTTAAGAGACTTACGAGCAATTGGGTAGTTATGGGTTGTATGATTTCTCTTTACTTTCATGAATCTTCTGATGAATTAGTATTAATTTCATGCTCTAGTTGTTGTTGTTGTTGTTGTTTTGGGTATATGATAAGTTGTGAAATCATGTTATTGTTGTGTGAAAATCCATGTTTGGTTATGATGAATAAGTGTTTTTGAGCTTTGAGTTTAAATGGATGAAATTCATGAAAATTGATGATGAAATGATGTTGAAATTATGGTTTAACATGTTAATGTGACTATTGATATACAATTAATTAGAAGTCCATGAAGTTATTATATGTCATGTTTGGATTGTTGTGTTGTTTTTGAGTTTTATGTGAAATTGGTGAAAATCATGAAAATTAGTGATAAATTGTGGATTGATGTGTTAAGATTTGAATTGATGAATATTGTTGTGTTCGATTTGAAGAAGAGTTGTTGTTGTTGTTGCTATGTTTGAGTTTTTAGAGTGATAAGTTTAGAATAATTGAAGTTATGATAATTAATAATGAAAATAGGTAGAATTGAGTTGGTTAAAGCAAGTTTGATGTATAATTGATTAGACAATATTGGTATGATGATTTGGGTCGAGTTTGGTGTGTTTGGGATTGAAAAAGAGGTAAAAAAATAGTTTTTACATTGCAAAAATGCAGAAAGACCGCACAACCCATGCCTGGAGAAAACGCACAATTGTGCGCCCCAGAAGCACGAACCATGCGTTTTTCTCTAGTTTCTTGAAAGTGTGTTTTGAAAAAGCAAACGACCGTGCATTTTTAGTACACGACTGTGTGTTTTTCCCTGTGTTTCCAAACCTCATTTTTATGCTTTTAAAGTGTATCCAAGGTATGTTTTTAGGTCTGAAACCCCTAAACTTGATTAATATGAGTATAAATATGATGTGTATAAGTAATTAACCTAGCTTACGACGGAAGTGAACTTAGCAATTGAAAAGGCTAGTAACAGACTTGTGATTTAACTATATTTGAATTATGAAATGATTGTGAACTCATTAGATGAATGAAGTATATTTGGTGATGTATATCAATGTGTTTGAGGACATATGATAGATGACTCGAATATGTGATAATGTGAATACTAGTTAAAATGCTTAATGATAGGATGATATGAGGATGTGAGGATGTGTACTAACCAAATGATGTTGCTATCTGGGGATGATTGATATGACGATCTTGATTTTATATGATGATATAATGATGATGGCATGATGATTTTGATTTTATATGATGATATAACGATGTCAATATAATGGTGATGATATGACGATGGTGTTAATGTGTAACTGTTGAGTCAAGTTATGCATTGGTGAGTCATAATGAAATGTTCATGTACTCATGGTCATTCCAATTTAGCAATGGTGAAAAACGATGATATGACGATAGCGGGATTAGTTAGAAACATATATATTATATACAAAACGGTACCATATGCATATAGAGTCGAGTAGGAACATTGCATACAGTTGAGTATATGTGGGAATTTGTGTATTCGACTATGTGATTCTATGTGAAGAAGTTGTGAGTCGATTATGTGTAACTATGTGGACAATATGTGATTTGATGATGGTGATGAGACATGAATGCTATGTATTCAATTTGGTGATTACTTGATGATGTGAATACATGCTTATGTTCTGGTGATGATGTTTTCAAATATGTTATAGTCAATTAACAATTGAATGCAAACTCATATGAATATTTGTATATGATGTTGTTTATCCTAAATATTATGCATGCATTCGTATTTCATTGATGTTGAACATATACCTTACTCTCCAGTGACTATTTGATCGCCTACACCCTTGGGGTGTATACTTGCAAGTTGAGGACGCTTATTTGGCGTGAGTATTCGAGGACGGCTTTGGAGCCTACTCGTCTTTACGACATTTTTCTTGGAGTCTAGTTTAGGATCACTCTAATTAGGATTGTTGGGATTTATATTTATGTTATCAAATTTTGTTGAGGAACCATGAATTCACTTTGTTGATGTATTTACTTTGAAATATGATGCATGACGATATGATTCAAGAGTTATTTTCCACTGTGACTTTATATTATATGATGAAATTTTCATTATGTGATGAATGGTGAAGAGTAACACCTTTAAGTATTTGATTATTTGTTGAATTATTATTTAAATATTATATGTGAGGTTCAGAGTGTTACATTAAGGGAGTCGATAAGACATCATAATGTTGCAAAATATGTTATGGAATCACCTCATATGAAGAAGTTTTTTGACCACATTTAGCTTCCAAATTTTGACATTTCCGCAGATGCCGCATCAAATATTAAGGAACTCGTGACAAGACATAAATTTAGTGTAGCCGAATTCCTTTCCAACTATTATGAATAATGTTTTGATGAATATAACTCCAAGCTATTTGAATCTTCTAATTATATCACAAGGCAACAAGCTATGAAATTGTTGGGAGATATGTAACTTGATTACTCAAATGCAGCTATAATGACGCCATATGTCCGCTCTAGAGACAATTTAAGGATTTTAATGAATCTAATAGGGAGTCAAGCAAGATCATACAAATAGAAGCATTTTTTGTTGTTTTCAAGCTCTTCGTTTCTAACCAAATGAAACCGCCTTAAATCATCGGTATACTTGTTGCGAACAAAAGCAAGATTTTGAGACTATTATGCAACTTGAAAATCGATAAAGATGATAAATAGTTTGAAGCTGACAAAGCTCAAGTTATGAAGGAAATTGCAGCTCTTGAACCTAAGGAGTAGGGATCATCCTTGAGCTTCGTATTGTGTCAAGTAGCAAGTTGCATTGTGCCATTTCATTTCAATTGGTCGTCTATTGTTATAGCTCTCTCATTAAGTTAAGATTAATATTTCATACACATTTCTATGTTTCGATTTCATAATTTTATTTTGGTTATGTAAATTTATTACAAAAATAAGTTGTTCAAAAGAGATGCATGCAATAGAACTATATGTCTTTCTTTGGTGTTTAAAAAGAATACAATGAAGGAAAATATACCAAAACATTTGGATCTACCCACGACGGGGTTATGAAAATGATGTTATCATTTTAATATCATTATACAATGGTAGTTTTGACATATTTTTTTGACTATCAATTGTCATTTTAATGTCAAATATATAACTTGTACAATTCAATTGTCAATCTCTCTTTCAATTTCTTTTAATAACTTTTGAATTTTTATTCATTTTTAACAATAACAGAAAAACATATCATACGTAGACAGTTGTATTAAGATAGATTTTAATAAGAGGCAAGCAAATGAGGTCATTTATGAGTTAGCAAATATAGCTCCATCTTAACCTAACCCCGCCTACCATCAATTAGTTGACAAATTTTGACTATTGAAATGTGTTGAATTGCTTCTTTAAAAAAAAATGTGTGGAGCAAATGAACACCCGCACAAATATAAAGTTTATCAAAATTATCAATAATAAAAAATATTTATAAAATTTACGGTCTATCTAACATCAAAGTAAAAAAAATGACTAAAGATGGACAGTTGTAAATTTTAAGTACATATATACCATATATAAAGAGAATACATGTTTTGGGTTGAATTTTTCACTTCCAATTATACCCTTAAACAAATTTGTCAAAAAGAAAAACAATGTTATTTTTTTTTTGTGTTATTAAAAAAAGATAAGAAGTCATATTATATTTAATATAATATTGATATCATTGGAAAATATAGGTATAGTTTGTTATGATATGAAAGTAAAAAATATTGTTCATAATTTATATGTGTAAGCATAATATAAAGAGCGTGCAGACGAGCATGGAGCACCCGTCTGAACATTACTTTTATCATTGTACTCAATCTATATCTCGAATTAGTTGGTCATTGAAACGGTGACCGAGTTTTCAAAACAATACTCATGAGTTACTCGAGTGTATTTTCCCGACGTTACCCGAGTCATATGCATAATATTAATGTTTGTGTTTTTATATGTATAATATTTATTAAAAGTTCATATAACTCAAGAATTATAAAAGAAAAAATATTACTCATATTATGACCCGTATTTTATTAATAAACTGGTAATATCTGCTTAAAGATTAAAATAAATAAATCGTAGTTATCTAAATTGAAAAAATAATCAATAACACTAGTGTTTCGGTTATCTATACTATATATATTAAAAAAATAGGCATAAAATACATGAGTTTGGAATGAATTTTTCATTACCTATTTTACCCTTCATTTATATTATTTTATTTACTATTTTATCCTTTAATAATATTATTTTAAATTTTAATTAAATTTTTTTAATCCCATTAAAATAGAAAACATTCCACTACAATAGGAACAATATTGTCGATATTATATATGAAGGGGATAAAGATTTTGAGTTTCATTTTTTATGATTCAAATTATAATCTTAAACAAATTTTCCTATATTAATGTTATATTGTTGTTGGTATTAAAAAATATAAGGATGTATATTATACATGTTAAGTTACTCCTGTCATTGATAAAAATAAAAATGATTTTTTTTTATTTGTTACAATTTGAAAGTCACAAATATTTACACTTTTAATTTTAATCAAAATTTCGTATAAAATATAGTTCATAATTTACACGCTGTATGAAATAAGAAGAGCAGAAAGACGGGCACGTGAGTGTCTGTCTTTTCGCTAGTATGTTTAATATTTATTGAAAATACATATAATTTAAAAGTAATAAAAGAAAAAGATTGCTCATATTATAACACATAATTTTTTTGTGGTGATATACATGTAACTTGTTAAATAAACTATTAATATCTACCTAAAATATGAATTTAAATAGGGCCCCACAAATGGACTGTGAAATTGGAACCCTCAGATTAGTCGGTCATTGGACTAGGTATCGAGTTTTTAAAAAAATTACTTAAGATATAAATTAAATAAATCCTAGTTATCTAAGTTGAAAAATTATCAAGAGTGCGTGTTTAGAATGAAAATAATGAGCACATGCAGGCAAACAAAATTATTTCTTTATAAATATATGAAATTGATAAATAAATAATTTAACCAAATAGTTATCTAAAATTTCCTCTATCAATTTAATATTTGGGAAATGAATGAATTATCTATTAAATTTGAAATAATCTATGCTAAATAAAATATAATTTAAAATAAAATTTAATGAAGGAAAAAACTAAGAAACGAATAAATAGTTTGAAATAGAATTAAACTCATGTGAATTTTTTATGTGTTTTTCATATGATTCTTAGCTAAAAATACACTTTTCATGGGTTGTTTATTTATGAACCATATGAAAAACACCCAAGGAAATACACATAAGTTTCTTGCTAGAATCAAAATTAGGATAAAACTTATGTGTATTTTTTTAAATGCTTTTCGTGTGGTACTTCACATAAAATACTCACAACTACCTATGATTTCTCAAATCCACAGTTTTTTTAAGTTTGTTATAATCCCAAAAAATGAATTTTAATTATACCACAAGAAAAACATGTAAGGAATTTTGTCCTTAAAATAAAGTATTTTTTTAATGATAAATATTAGCAATTAGTTATTAAAAAATAACACAAAGTATATAAATGAATAAAAAGAACAAATGAATATAATATTAATAATAGACTTATGAAGGGAAAAAAATAATAGTAATAGTAGTAGTAATTAGGGATGCCAAAAAATTTATATGTATGATATTCATCGATAAAATCGACTATTGATACGAAGCGAATAATTTTTTTTAGGCTAGTGAGGTGCAAGGAGCAAACTCGCCCAAAATATATTGAAAAGAAGATTGTTACAAAAAGATAAGGGGGTCAAGCCAAACCTCCTCAAGCAAAAGAAAACCTGTAACTAGGCAACCCTAGTCTATTGTGAACATAAACTTCCCTAATTTCCATAGGCAAAATATAAAAGTACTGAAAGGAAAGCTAAAGATAAACCTATGCTAATCTATTAGCACGAACATTTCCTTCTCTATAAGTATGAGACACTATAAAATTAATGCTAGTAGTGTAATCCAAACAATTGAACCATCTATTTCTTATCTGCCAAGACACTATATCTGCAGATTTGTAAGCAAATAAAGAGTTACCAACTCCCAAGCCTTCAGCAAATCAACCTAAGAATTGGCCATTATAGTTTCTAATAATGCCACCACATGGAAGTGGCTCTAGAAGTAGCTGCACCATCACATTTTACTTTTATCCATAGTTACATAAGCAAAGACATCCTATGCATGTCTCTTATTAACAATCTCTTCAGCTTGAATGATGTTGAGTAGGTACCTTTAAACTTTTAACTTTAGTCAACCCTACGATATAATTGATTTTTGTTTTCACTACCTTTTGGATAATTCTTGTACAATTGACTAATTGGAACATTTCAAGGAGGAATATAAGGACTTTTTCCCCTATGAGGCACATAATTTTTTTGTTGATAGAAAGTGTCAGACTTTCCCTTGCAACTTGCAACACTAGTTCAAATTTTTCCTTTGATGGTATTTTCTTTGGCTTTTAGCTTTTCAGATAAAGTATCCGGACCTTAGGGTAACTTTTATTCTAAGGGTACCTAAAACTACAGTTATACAACTACCGTTACCGTTTAGGTCAAAGATATTAAAGTAAAATGCAACACCTTGATTTGCTGCTACCGGAAAACATTCTTGTAGCTGACTACACGTCAGTTTAGATCATGTCACCTTACATCGGTTGTTAACTGATGTGAAAAATCATTTTCAATTGATGTGAAAAAACCATTCAGGCTTGAAACGTCATAAAAGAACTATTATAAATGTGTTCCAACTCGACTTTCAATATTGGCGAGATCAAAATAACCTCTCATGGTCATTGTAGCCACCTTCATCATTGAGGTTAACCAATGGTGTTTCTGCTCTCCCAAATATATCTTTTCTATGCAATAATCCAGTGTTAGACATCAAAGAGGTTAACCTCGTTCCTAACATTTTACAGGCCTTCGTCAAGTGTGAAAAAAAAGGCCCACTTATATATAGAAAAATCTAAATTTTAGGTCGTCGCATCACAAGCCTAAGCCCAGGGCCGGCCTTGTTTGTGGTCATACAAAAATCTAAATCATTATGTTTTAACATAAAGTAACAAAAATGGTTATGAGATTGACTTACAACCCAATTTGTATAGGGTCACACTTGATAATTAAGAGAGGAAAGTTAGGGACTAAATAAACAAAAATAGACACACACAAAAAAAAAAAAAAAAAACTAGACTGATTTATTCATTCATACATCATACCCGTCATGCAATACTTATATAGACTTCACAATGAGACAATAGACCTTAACATATACTCAATATTGCACTTTAATAGAATGCTACAATAGATTATCTAGATTAATTTTTCTTCTATAATTAAATGAGCCACAACAAGGGAACCTATTTTGATTTAATAATCTCATAGACAGATTCTAGAAATTAACAAGTGAACGATAAACTTTGCCAGGTTGCCAATTTCTTGGAATCACATTGTAAGCTATAATGGTGTTGTCCCTTCCATTTCCACTTTCTGTGATCTTAATGGAAAACGGAGGTTGCAACTGTGAACCTGAGTTCAAAGCCCATCTTTCACCCCAAGAACGTTGCATTGGAACCCATCTTCTTGATTGTTTCAATTCAACATCAACAATGTCACCATCTCCATTTTCATATTCTATTTCAGTAGCAAAATAGTATGGGTTGGCTCCACTATCGACCGTAAATGCTATTGATGTCCCAAAAGAGCATGCAACCCTAAAATTAAAATTTTAGATTAGAATATACGTCATACTAATTAAAAAGAAACACAAATGTATAAGAGACGTGAGAGAATAATTTATTACTACAAAAATACTAAAACCAAGTTTCTATTGAAAAATACTCTAGCACGTTATCTTTTTTGGGACTTTGATATAGAAGAATTAAATTGATCGATTAAAAAAGTAAAGGAATTTTTAATTTTAATTTTTTTTATATTAAAGTATACCATTTCAAAAACTAAAATGGAGTATTTAAGCCAATTTTGGAGCAGACTTAATTTATTTTTTCCTCTTCTTTCATTACATAGATGGCGAGTGCTAAATGAAATAATTTGATTGATGTTCTTGATTGATGGGCATATTTTAAGGATCTCAAAGTCAAATATTACAAAACTTAATTGATTGAATACATAGATTTTCACAAAAATTTAGTAGTAAAAGTCCTTAAAGAGTGTCCCCACTCGTTAATATTTCCTTTGGTAAAAATAAAATATATATTTTTTTTATAAGTAGATTTGATTCTTCCTAAAAAAAAAAAAAGTAGAGTTGATTCTACTAAAAATAATTCCTTAATTATTTTCTTCGCAATTTTTTTTACAAGTCGTATTTATTTATTTTTAAAACCAAACCTAAATATAATTAATAAATACCTTTGATATTGAACATTAATCCATCCAGCACTGCGAAGATTATTAGCCTGGCCATTATTTGCAAGGGAATCAAATGCAGTTCCACTTAGATCAAACTGGACAGATGCTACACATCCAGGGCAATTATCAGTGATCATCACAGTCACAGGATTTCTTGAGCATGCACTATTTTCTGTGCATTTCACCTGAAAATCAATGAAACATCCAGTAACATTTTTTAATACAATCGAACTTATAATTAGCAAACAATAAAAATGTAATAGCACTTTATCTTTTACTGTAATTAATTTTTTTATAAAAATGATCTAAAATTGATATAGAAAGAAAACTATATTTTTTTTGGTAGATAACACACAAATGGAGGAGCTGATATTCAAAACCCAACCACACCAATAAATCTAGTAATTTTAGTATATTTTTGTCAATTGAGATAGGATTCGTGGATTAAAAAAAACTAAAAATTATATTCATATAGAAAAGCAACAGTGTTGAATGCACCTTATAACAAGCACCACATCCTCTTCCCTTAAGGAAAAGAGATGGACCTCCAGCTGATATCATTTTAGAAAGTGGAGGTTTCTCTACACTGTCACCATATCCGCATGCACCCCCTACACACACACAAAAAAAAAAAGTTAAATAAATAAATTTCAAAGTTATTTTTGGCCCAAAAAAATATTATTCTTTTACAATATACATAAATTATAAATCCTTATGAATGTAATTTAAATTGAACAATGTAGCTAATTGGTGCTCACCATCTGATCCAGCACCATTTAGTGGTCCATACCATGTAGCTACTGCCATTTGCCATTGATCATTAACATTTTGAATTTCAGAAACATTGAACAATTTAGGGTTGAGGCAATAACAAGGGTTAATCAGAAGAGAGAAAAGTACTACTAAAGAAATTATACGATGAAAAACAACAGCCATGTTGCGATTAATTTGCTAAAATGAACAGAGAGCTTAATGAATAATTATCGTGTTGATGTGATTTTGCTATGGTACATGGTAATCGTATTTAAAGCAAAATATTTTCATTAAGGGAAATGTTTGGGCATAAGTTAAGAAGTCAAATATAAAAGGTTTTTCTTAGATCATGTGCATTCAATGTCTTAAAATTGTAAAAGTTCTATTTTTAATATAAAATTTATTTTTAATTTCTATTTTAAACTCCTTAACTTGTGCCCTAACATGACCCTTTCATTAATGATACTATCTCTAGTTATAAGAATTTTCATTTTTTTTCTTTCATTTTTTTTTTCTTCCTTTTTTTTAAAAAACTCCTTCCAAATCTCAATGGACACTCATTATTTCTTTGCTACTATACACTTATTTATGTTAATTATTTCTTTACCATTATACCCCTAACTTATGGAGGGAATTATTACTCACCAAGACTAATCAATTCTTTACATTTTTTTTTACAAATACTATACATCCTTTAATCACTATTATTAAAAAAGGTGGGTCATGCTAACTTGTGTTCTTATGGTACATGTTAAGAAACACAGAAATAGAAATATTCCCTCAAATTTTGTGCATTTTATTATTACAAATTAAAAAATTAAATTTAATGCACACATTTCAACAAAAAATTACTATATCTATTCATTATTTAATGAATATATATATATATATATATAAGTCTTATTTTTTTCCTTTATCATTTAAAAAGTGTAATAAACTAAATGAATATATTTATATTTACTTTTTTATTATCTCAATTATACGCTTAAACAATTTTTTCTATAATAAAGATTGATGTTGGTGTTATAAAAAAAGAATTTGGATTATAATTTTTTGTTATATTGTTGGTGTTATTGAAATAGATAATCATGTTTAATTGGATTTGTTATAACTAGAAAGCAACGGACATTTATATTTTTAGTTTTAATCAAAATCCAAATTAATTTCATAAAAAAAAATATATAGGGCAAGTGAGTTCTCGTCTTTTCGCTAGTGATTTTATAATGGAAAAAACTAATTGTTTTTTTAATGATCTATATATATATATATATATATATATATATATATATATATATCTACATCTACACTTATATCGTCAATATTATTTTTTATTAAATTATTAATTTAAAACTTCACATAAAAAATTGTAAAAATACATAAATTTAAAGGCAATATGTAATTAAACCTAAATATCTAGCTAATGACGACACTAAAAATATAACAATAATCATTTAAACATAAATTATGTAATCTAAAAATCTATAACAATTCAATAAAACATTCAAAATAAAAAAATAATTATGAGTTATCAATTCAATAACTATTACTCTAAAAAAAATCAATAACTATTAAAAATATGAGGGTAAAATCATGAAACAAAATTGATAAAATTAATTGAATTTTTTCTCCACCATATGGAAGGAAAAATTGGAAAAATTGTGACTTATAAATAAAAAGAAGTGAAAAAAAGAATTTCTTTTTAACATAACTCAATGGGCCAATCCGCTCAACCGTTTTTTAGCTAGTTAACAAAGCGAACACATGCTAATGGAGGGTTCAAAATTTCAACATACCCCCGCTAAAAAAGATGGTTAAACGGCTTAAGCCAACAAATCAATCCATTTTGTCATCCTACTTTTCGTGATTGATATTAGGAAACAAAAACAAATGACATCCTAAGAGAATGTACATATTAATTTCCTACATTATAAATCTATATGTCATTCCCATTAATTTATTATATATATTGTCATACCCCAATTTTTTATCTAAGATCCCACTATCACACGCCTTTTGACCCGAAATATTCTTTGATTTTTCAAAGAAATTTTTGGCAGAGAGGTATTTTAAAATACCTCATTTTTGGTTCGTTTTCGGGCCCGCTTCTATAATCACAAGAGTTTAAAATACTTGTTTGTCCAGAAGGAGTTGAATATGAGGCAGAGAAGGTGATTGGAATTTCTTAAGAATTATGATTTTCAATTAAGTTATCATCCAGGAAAGGAGAATGTTGTTGTAGATGCTTTGAGTATGAAGTTGTTGCATATTCTACATTGGTGGTGAAAGAGCTAGAGTTGATTGAGCAGATTCGAAATTTAAGTTTGGTGAGTGAGTTGACGCCTAGTCGGGTGAAGTTGGGAATGTTGAAGATGACGAGTAACATTTTGGAGGAAATCAAGAAAGGTCAGAAAGAGGATTTGGAACTTGTGGATCGCGTGGTATTGGTTAATCAAGGTAAAGGAGTGGATTTCAAATTGGATAAGAATGGTGTTCTGATGTTTCGTGATCGAGTTTGTGTATCGAATATACTTGAGCTTAAGAAGTAGATATTGGAAGAAGGTCACATGAGTAGTCTGAGTATTCATCCAGGAGCGACGAAGATTGTCATACCCTAATTTTTGACCTAAGATCCCACTATCACACGCCCTTTGACCCGAAATATTATTTGATTTTTCAAAGAGAATTTCGGCAGAGATGTATTTTAAAATACCTCATTTTTGGTTCATTTTTGGGCCCGCTTTTTTGTTTTATTATTAGTCTTTTTATTTATTTTATTATTATTTTTATTAGTTTTTATTTTATTTTATTTTGTTTTTTTTAGGTTATTTTCTTTTTATTTATTACTTATAATAGGTCCAAAAATAAAATGTACAAGGTCCAAAATTTTCCAAGTCAAGTGTCAACTTTCATATTCCTCTTTCAAAATTCACCATTCAAATTCCCATCAAAATCCATTAAACCAATTTTCCATTTTCATCAACATTTGAACTTATAAATAGAGCTCTCATTCAACACAATTTGACACCAAAAGTTCTCTTGAGTTGTCAAAGAACTTTTCTCTCTTCTCCTCCTTTAACTTGTGTTGACGAGCTATTCTTTTTCTCTCCTCTAATTATCTTTGTCCCTTCGGAAAGAGTCCTTTCGAAAAGTCCATTCAGAATTTTGTCCCCTCGGTAATTTTGTCTCTTCGGTACTTTTGCCCCTTCGGTTTTCACTGTCTCTTAGTTTCTTTTATTTTCTTACTTTTTAGCATTTTTGCATTTCATTTTAATTATTGTCATTTATTTTCCAGCAATTAGAATGTATTTAGGTCCAATGTAAATAGAATTGAGAAGAATCATGCATGTGTCCTTTTTATTTATTTATTCTGTTTTACGTATTAAAAAAAAGCAAAAAAATTAGATTTGATTAAGGGTGGTCATTCAACGTCATTATGAAATTCTCGCGTTTTTATTTTATTGTCACGTTAGATTTTTTTTTAGGTTTTAATTATAAATAAAAAAACAAAAAATTCAAATATTTCAAAAATCAAATTTCAAAAAAAGAACTCTTTTTCCTAAAAAGACTTGATTCTCATCAAGAGTTTCTTCCATTTAATTTTCTGAAATAAAAACTTTAATACACTTTAAGTATATTTAAACCCTTAAAAAATAAAAAATAAAACAAACAAATTTCCTGTTTTGCCACTTTTGCTTTTACCCTTTAAAACATTTTTCAAAACTTACAAAAAACACAACAAATCAAACGGCAATTTCTACCTCAAACTACGAGGTTTTGATCCCTCACGGGTACGTAAGAAAATGATCTAGTTCTTACAAATCATAAAAAATGTAAATAAAATCAATTTTTTTCTTTTAATCACTACTCCTTTAAAAAAAGCAAGTAAGTTATAGCACAAGATATAAATAAAATCAAGAGGTTCCCGTAGGATACTACGGACATAAGGGGTGTTAATACCTTCCCTTTATGTAAATAACCCCGAACCCAAAATCTTTAAATTGTGGTAATTTAGAACTTTTTTCCAGCACTTCATCATCTCCAAGGACCTGTACTAGGGGGGATATGTACCGCAATGGAAATTACACTTGGGTCCCACCCGAATGTCCACGTCACAACCGGCCACTAGCTCGTCATGTGGTGGGACATCCAGGAACCGTCGGACCCACGAGGGCTTGAGGCTGACCATATCTACATGGTGGGCGATCTCTTAGCCCATTAACCCGAGGTCTTAGGGCCCAAGTCTACTATGATTTGGTTTGCGCCCTTGATGTTGTATGCCATAAATCAAGGAGCAAAAGAAGGGATGAGTGCGCCTAAAAATAAGGGAGCGTGTAGGCAAGTCGTTTTGACTTCTCCTAGGTTTTCCGCCTTATAAATAAGCACATCCTTGCTAAGGCTAGAGATATTGTACTTCGTTCAAGTACAGTTGGAGCCCAATGTGGGGCCTCGATAAAAATAACCTAGGCCACCCTTTTTTTCAACCGCAAAGCCACCTCCTTCCTCATGATGGTATGTTCGTGAAACACCGTAGCTTCCATATATGACCCTGATGCGATCACCGCCCTCATACAACAAAATGAAGCTTTGTCTCAGACAGTCCAACATGTCAAACAACACTAATATGATCACAACAACGACCTATAGGGGGTCGAGGAGGAGGGTCCCCAGACCCTAGCCGCTGATATCTGGAATGCTCCAGTTCCAAAGAATTTCAAGCCGTTGCCACTCTCCTCTTTTGACGGGAAGGAAGATCCAACCGAGTACATTACAACGTTCAACACCAAGATGGCAATCACTGGAGCGATAAATCCTCTTAAGTGTAAGCCGCTCGCTAGAACACTAAACGAAGTGGTACTGTAATGCCGACCAGGAGATATTCGTCGGAGTCTTCCATAACATATTGAAAGCTGGGTAGTTCAATGAATCTCTAGCCCAAAAACCCGTTGAGTCGATGGAAGAAGTAACAGTGAGGGCGGAGTGCTATATCAAAGGAGAAGAAAGAAATGATCAGAAGAAGGTGCGGAATGTTCGCGAGAAAGGAACCGATGGGTTAGAGGCTGGCCACCCTCGGGGGAACGAACACCTGCAGCCTACTCGATGAAACTTCAAGCCCTCAACTAGGAGGCCAGTGGAATATTTCACACCCTTGAACAAAAGATGGAAGCAACTATGGTGTGAAGTACTCCACACCAAAATGATATCGGAGCCTTCGACCCCCATAACAAAGTACATGGGAAAGGACTTTAATCAATCGTGTAAGTATACTTGGCAAAGGGGAACCATACTAAAGACTACAACATTTGAAAAGGGAAATCAAACGCCTGGTTAAGGAAGGGAACCTTGAAAGCTATGTCAAAAACCTCAGGCGTGATCCTAGTGAATCGCATGAATCACCCAAAAGAAAGGACAAGGAGTCGTCGGGTACAAGCCGTAAAGCTCCGGAACCCTCTAGGCACGCCATCAACACTATATCAGGAGGGATCGTGGGTGAAGGAGAGTCTAGCTCCTTTCGAAGGAGATACGCCTGCTAGGTCATGCTCGTTGATAACCACTTACTCACAAATCCAGTCCCGCAAGGCCCAAAAATCTCTTTCTCGAGTCGCTACCTCATTTGAATATATGGGTGGCTAACATGGATAGAGATAATGGTATTGTTATTCATTCCAGCATCGTGATTTTATCAGGACCAGTTTTTTTCGAGATACATAGCATTTTCCTATCAAATATACGTTGGATATGCTTGCATGGTTTCCTTAATTTTGGTATTTTATTCTTTATATTTATTTGTGATCTTAAAGATGTTGTACTTTTTTGTTTGGTTTGGTTCTCTAACTTGCACAGAATACTGATGGAGAATAGACTGTGGAAATATTGAGACATTTGGATTTAATGTATAAGAAATATAATTCAAAAGATACTCTTTATAAGAAATTTAATGTTCGATTTAGTCATTCTGCCACATCATCGTTTTTGTAATATTTGGTTAATAAAAGAACTAAATCGAAAACTTTTACAAACTTAAAGGACTAATGTGTGTCCAAAGTAACTTAAAGATCAATCTGTTACAAACCTTAAACTTAAAGGACTTATGCGTGATCAAAATAATTTAAAGAATTAATGTGTTACAAACCTCAAACTTAAAAGACCCACAATGTAATTTAACCATAAAGTTTACATGCAACTTTCGGAAAAATCGACAAAAAATATCTTTTGCGGCCTCCTATTTCTATGGTTAATCAAAGTTTCTAGGTAGTAGGTATGTCATACTCCCGATAATTCATAAAAGTGTTATTCTATATGATATGACTATTAAACAAGGAAACTATGAAGTGAATAGCTTCTTTTCGGATAAAGCGTTTGGGAAAGCGTATTTTTAAAAACCTTTAGAAAATATTTATGACTATTGGATTTATGCTAATGTGTAAAAATAAAGATTCATCAATGAATAAGAAATTCAATTCTGAATTGTGTTTGCCAAATCAAACCAAAAAAAAAAAATCAAACCAAAAAATAATCAAAAATAAAACACACTATCTAAGAATATGAACATGTTGAATGTTTAAAGACCTCAGTCCATTAAACTTAGATTAGGTTAATGTAAAATTAACACTCACAATTAAATGGTAATTACTTCATTCAAGATATTCATATATCACAATTAAATTTCTGAAAGTAAGAGGATAAGGGAAAAAAGAACCATGGGATTTATAGAGGTTCCACTCTTTTCGTCCTCGCTAGAGAGGTACTTCATCTCATCCAATTTTCAAGACCTCTTGGAATTAGACAACCACAATATTATCGAATCTCAAGCTTGTATATAATCCTTTGATCTTCTACTCCGAGAAATATCTTTGCTATGCCTCCTCTTCGATCCCCTTAAACCTTGAATTGTTGAGAAACAACCCCACAATTTGTGTAAACATGACTCATAATTTTCCATAATCGTTTACTCCTAGCCATTCATTACTCATGTGACATCAACACTAGAAATTAGCAAACAAATTCAAGTTAGTAACATATTTTCATGAAAAAGCTCTCTCTAATCATGACAAATAAAAGCAAATATAAAAAACAACAAAAAGAAAGAAAAGCAGCAACAAGATGTGTAAAATAAAAGAGCAAAATGTAAATAACAAAGTATCATTCCATAGTAGGGATGAACGATTGTATTCTTATATTGAACCAACAAGCATAATTTTTTAAAAGAATAAACTTATGAACACCCTCAAATCAACTCGACGCTAAAAAAAACACATTCAAATCACTAAATAGAGCAAGAATCAATCATGGTAACAAATCATAGCATAGAACAATTTTTGTACCAAATCAGAGCATCAATATTGTAACGCCCGCATATCATATTTGATTTAAGGTTGAAACACATCAACATATATCACAAATCAGAAATTTGATTAAAATCAAATCATCGAATGAAAAATTAAAATCAGATAAGCAAAAAGGAAACATTGGACATGGGAATCCGAATCAACTGGTAATACCTTCATGAATTTGAATAAAAAATTAAAATCAAAGAAGAAAAACACAAACCCTAGAAATGAGCAATCAAATTACACACATGCAAAAATGCACATTTTCATATATATATATATATATATATATATATATATAGGTTTCAAAACATGAGTAGTGAAATTCATAGATAAAAACACGAGCAGTGAAATTTTGGTTCAAAAGAAGTGATTTTTTTAAAAATAAATACAATTGATACAATAAAATGGCCTTGCATAGGAACTCCAGAAGTTCAATTTAACAAAGACAAGAAGAACACAAACAGGAAACCATACGCGAGGAAGAAGATGGGAGACGCCAGTAAAATTGAATCTCTTACTTTATGGTCTTCTGTTTGGTCTTGGTTAGGATTGTGTTCGGTGCCTCATTATGAGATACGTGACCACCACCTTCAGTTTTGTTATATGGTGGGACTTCCGCGTTGCCCCCATAATTTCTTGAAAGGCATTTGGTACACATGTATTTGGGTTATATGGAAGAATCGGAATAATTGCATCTTTAAAAATGAGGCTTTACAAGCTTTCGTTCTTCTTGAGAAAGTCAAGCTTAATTCTTTTCTGTGAATGAAATCAAAGCATACATAGTTATTATGATTAGTGGACACACCCGCTCTTTTGTATGGGTGTTCATCTTTAATTTATTTCGACAGTTTTTAGGGGGTGCCTATCATTTTTTGGCACTTTATATTTGTAAATATTTATTGGTGATCCATTTTCGCACGTCTTGTGCAGGGTGCATCACCGGTGTTATTAATATATATCATTTTAACTTGTAAAAAAAAAAAGTGTTGGAAAGACCACCATAAAGTTAAATTAAAAAATATCATTAAAATCGTGGATCTAATCTAATGGTCATAATTGGACCCTCTCATCTCTCACAATTATCAGTCCTATTTCACATACGATGACTACCACTTTTGTCAATATTCGTGTTCTAATGATATTTCTAAAAAAAAATTAACATTGAATATGAATAAAATATATTAATTACAATCGGATATGATAGTTTGACATTGTATTTGCATGCGTGTTGAATATGACTTAAATTTAAAATTAAAGGGTCCATATTCAATATCTAAAATTTTCAAAATTCAAAATCTTAAAATTTTCAAAATTCAATGAAGGTATTTGTTTTTACAGGAGTCATAGTCAAAGTATGATATTATAGATGAAGAAAAAAATATCTGTTATCTTGCTAGTCCGAGTGAAGGGCAAGATATATTGGCATTGTCTCATTCTTAATATTAACAACTCTTTATAGGTTGATTAGTTCGTAGATACCTTTACTGCTTAACTCACACCTCGCTTGTTTAATGAACTTCCTAGAACTGTTGTTTGTAAATTACACCAGACATCAATTGTGATAAGCATGGAGTTTCATCCCTTCATCCATGCCACCTTAAACTATGGTAGAATGAATGAACGGATGAAAGTCCATACTTGTCACAATTGATCTCTGATGTAAGTTATAAAAAACAATTCTAGCAAGTTCATCAAACAATTGAGGCGCTAGTTGAAGCGTAGAGGTATCTACGACCTGATCAACATGTAAAGAGTTTTCGATACTAAGAACGAGAAAATTCCAATACCTCTTTACCTTCCCTCCAAAAAGCAAGACATCAAAGAAACTTCTGTCTTCAACAACAATATCAAACTCAGACTCTTTTGGAAACAATCATGTCATCTTCTTAGTATTATCATCTCAGACTTAAACTCATGCATACTACTTTGTAACAAATAATGTACTTTTCTCTATACATATTTGATGACTTGGATGCATATAGCAATAGTGATATGGCTCCTTAGATTTCTTTTGAGGCAATTTCGTCTAAGAAGATAGGAACCATTTAAAAAACATCAAATGTAAAGTCACATTTTAATAACTTAAATCCACAAAATGTTGACTAAACAGAAACAAAACTCCAAATAAGTCAAAGAAATAATCTTCTTGGTCTTGTGACAAAAGTAAATTGATGGATGAAAACTTAATTCACAAATGAATAAAAAATTAATTCAACAAAATCAGGAACAAAAATCAACAATCCATATGAATTTTTTTTTAAGGTACCCAAATTGAATAGTGTGGAACAAAGTAACCTACTTCAACACTAGAAATTAGCAGAAATAATATGCAAGTTAGTAACATATTTTTCATAAAAAATCTCTCTCTAATCATGACAAATAAAAGCAAATATAAAAAATCAACAAAAAGAAACAAAATCAGTAACAAGATGTGTAAAACCAAAGAGAAAAATGTAAATAACAAAGTACCATTCCATAGTGGTGATGAACAATTGTATTCTTATATTGGAACCTTCAAGCATCATTTTGGAAAGAATAAACTTGTCAACACTCTCAAATCAACTCAACTCCCAAAAAATTAAACAAAAATTCAATCACTAATTTGAGCAAGAATCAATTTTGTTAACAAATCATAACATAAATCAATTTTTGTACCAAATCAGTGCATCAATATTGATAACTACACGTATCAAATTTGATTGAAGGTTGAAACACATAAGCATATATCATAAATCATAAGTTTGATCAAAATCAAAGCATCAAATGAAAAACTAAAATGAGAGAAGCAAAATGAAAACCCTGCAAATGAGAATTTGAAGCAATTGGTAACACCTTCGTGAATTTGAATGAAAAATTAAAATCAAAGAAGCAAAGCGCAAACCCTAAAAATGAGAAATTCAAACACGAAGTAACACCTTCGTGAAACCATGGACCAACGGAATGAGGGTTAAATTGATCATATGGATTGTGACGATGATAACTTGCTTTGTTGTATCAACTCGATGACGAGGTGGAGGACAAAGATAATATGGAGGCGGAGAGGAGTTGACGCAGCGAGGTTGCAATCATGAAGAGAAAGGGGAGAAATTTGATTAGAACTTGTGAAACTATAATTAAAGTTTGATCATGAAGAGATTTTGACATAATTAAAGTGTTATAAAAACAAATTTGGAACGGAAATTTAGGAAATTATTTAATTAAATATTTTATGAAAAATAATTAAATTATGGTCCCTTAAAAAAACATAATGAATGTTGTCCAATATTTTTGACGTGCATACCTTTTTATATATCATTGTTAAGTCACATATTATTTTTTACCCTCTAAAAAAAATCACATATTTAATAGATATACCATCTCCAAAAAAAGATTTAATACATATAAAAATAAAACATCAACATGTCAAAAGTTATCAGTTCTGTTATGTATGTATGTATGTATTTATATTTTGTCTCTTATCCTAGCTCATACTTTTATCTATTATTTTTTTTTTCTTTCTGAAATAACAATGAAACTCGAACACAAATAACAGGCTAATTATCCTTTTTTAAATAAAAGAGAGAAAATGATTAAATTGACCTCGCACGCACTGTGTATACGGATTATCAGTTCTATTCCACATACGATATCCACGTGCATTTGTCAATATTAGTGTTCTAGCGTTAGTTCTAAAAATAAAATTAACATTGAACATGAATATGAATATGAATACAAATTATTAATTACAATCGACAATAATAGTTTGACATTTTATTTGAATATGTGTTGATTAGGACTTAAATTTAAAAATAAAGGATTCATAATTAATATCTAAAATTAAGAAATTCAAAATCTTACAAATTTCAAAATTCAATGAAGAGGTATTTGTTTCCATACGAATCTAGTCATAGTATGATATTGTTGTTGAAGACAGAAGAGTATTTGTTGTCTTGCTTGTCGGAGTGAAGGGCAAGAGGTATTTGCACGGTCTTGTTTTTAGTATTGACAACTCTTAATAGGTTGAGAAGTTCATAGATACCTTTACTCCTCAACCCACACCTCGGTTGTTTGATGAACTTTCTAGAACTGTTGTTTGTAAATTACACTAGGTATCAATTGTGACAAGCATGAAGTTTCATCCCTTCATCTGTGCTACCTTAGTTGGTAGCTTACAATATCAAAATCAAGTATTTTTTAAATTTTACGCAGAAACTTAATCAGTCATTTTTGTTTTTACTTACCTTGAAAATGTCATTGAAATAGTTGGTAGTTCAAATGGTGGAATCTCACTTTGGGAATCAAGGCTGATAAATTGGCTGCAGATGTCAAAGTCTTTCAAAATAAGGAATATTTCTAAATTTTCGGTAAAATTTCAGGTTTATTTTCAATTATTAAACTGCACGGTTGCGTATATGGATAATGCACATATGTTCAAAGAATACTCTTAACAAAAATCAAATTTAGTGCTATTAAAAAAACTTGATTGAGTCAGGTATGAAATTATGAATGCATTCATCATTAGCAGTGCATTCATTATTTCATACTTGATAGAATCATGTATTTAGATAGCACTAAATTTAATTTTTGTGAACAGTATTATGTGAACATATATGCATTATCCATATAGTTAATTGTGCAGTTGAATAATTGGAAGTACACCTAAAATTAGACCGACATTTAGAAATATTGCATTTTTGAATGACTCTGACATCTGCAACCTCTTTCTTAGCCTTGATTCTCAAAGTGAGATTACATCATTTGCACTACCAATTGTTTCAATGACATTTTTAAGGTCAGTCAAAACTAAAAAGAATAATTAAGTTTATGTGTAAAATATAAACAAGACACATTGTCAATATTTTAACCTACCAACTACGGTTGAATGAATGAACCGATGAAACTCAATACTTATCACAATTGATCCCTAATATAATTTACAAACAATATTTCTAGGAAGTTCATCAAACAACCGAGGTGCGAGTTGAGGCGTAAAGGTATCTACGACCTACTCAACCTGTAAAGAGTTTTCAATACTAAGAATGAGTCGATGCCAATACCTATTGCCCTTCCCTCAAACAAGCAAGACAACAATGACACCTTTGTCTTCAACAACAATATCAGATTCAGACTCATGTGGAAACAATCACCTCAACCTCTTATTATTATCATATCAGACTTAGACTCCTGAATACTATTGTGCAATAGATAATGTACCTTTCTCTCTACATATTTGATGACTTGGCTACAAACAACAATAGTGACATGGCTCCTCAGAGTTCTTTTGAGGCAATTTCTTCTACGAAGACGAAAACCATATAAAATACATCAAATGTAAAGTCACACTTTAATAATTTGAACATATGTAAGTATCTCAAAATGAAATTTTTAACAATTCATGTTATTGAACAGCTAGAACTACAACCAACCACAATAGAGTGCATCAAACTCCATATAATTTTTTTTATGTTTATCTCACATGAAAAATCAACATACCAAACAAATAATAACCATGCAGTGCAGTGTGTAAATTTAACTTTACTCTTCAAAAAGATCATCCAGTAATATGGAACATGATTCATAATTCTTCATTATCGCTCACTCATAGACATTCATTACTCATGTGATTTCAACACTAGAACTTAGCAAACAAATGCAGGTTAGTTGAAACACCCCGTTCCCAAAAGTCGTATTATTTAATAAATAAATCAGAGTAAGCGTCATAACACGGAGTATTACACTTCAAATAATAAATCTCATAAACAGTAAATATGCTATTTATTTAAACCAACATATAATGTCATAAACTTGCAGCGGATATTTATTCTCAACATAAAACTTCATATGATTAGTTCCTTGGCACAAAGGCCTCAACATAAAATGTTATTCACCAAGATAATCATTCAACAAATACAATCTCAAAGTACGATACATAAGAATTAAGGAAATTATTCGCAACGGTCCCCATCCTATATGTATCAGAGTCCTAGACACTTGAGCCATACCTATCAGTCGTCGGAACCTGCACTTGCCCACGAGGCGGCAATTCCAACAGAAGGGGTGAGAAACGCATTCAATAATAATAATATATAATTTATCAAAATTATTGAAACAATAACAATCATAACAAGTAACAACATCAAGTCCGTATATAATCATATATATATATATATATATACCATTCAACATCATAATTAATTCTCAACAACAATATCATCACCAACACCAAATCATTATCAACAATAGACACCAATTAATTACCGACGACAACACCCTAACCAATGCAACACCGACATCAACTAATACATCATGCAATGTGGTACCAACTACGCGCGTTGAATGCTAAGCATTCCAGGGCATAAGTGTAACGCCCGTTTTAATTATTTAATTTATTTTATATAGTATAGAGTATATTTATATGATTTTGTGTGAATTAAGTGATATTTGAGATATTATGTGATTTATGTGACTTATGTGTTGTAACTTATTTTATTGTTTAATAAAATAAGATTAGAAAATAAAACAAATAATAAGTTGTGGGTTTGTTTTATAATTAGATATAGTTGTGGGGGAAATAAGATAAAATAAAACAAACAAAAAGAGGTTTAAATAGGGAGAGTTAGGTTAGAATTGTACAGAACGTACAATTCAGAGCTTTGGGGGAAAAAGAGAGAAAACGGAAGAGAAGAACTGGAGAGGCTGCTGCTCTAATTTCTTAAGGTAAGGGTGAACCTTTCATTACGATATCATTAGAATGTGTAATTCATGATTATAGTTAGCAAATTCTAGGTTTATTTCATGAGAATTAGGAATATGAGAATTAGGTCATAAGTGGTGAATTGATGATTAGATGATGAAAAACTGTACCGTTGACGTAGTAAACTGTTTACAGACATTAGAATAACTCTTAGACATCATTATAGTCGAAAATCTGAAGAATTAGGATGGAATTTGGGGTTTTGGGTGAAAACCCTCGTAACCCCGTAACTGTTCTGTCGCCGCTCGCCACAGCGAGCAGCCAGCTCGCCACGGCGAGTACTCATCCGCTCGCGAGGCGAATAGAACAGCTCGCCATAGCGAGCAACCCCCAGAAGTGTTCGCGAGGCGAACACCCAACTCGCAGTAGCGAGCAACAACCAGGAGCTCGCCAGGCGAATAACCCAACTCGCAATAGCGAGAGTACCCCTGATGCTCGCGAGGCGAGCAATCCAGCTCGCCGTAGCGAGTAACCCCCGTAATGGTTCGCGAGGCGAGAGATCCCACTCGCCATAGCGAGTAGTCCTGCATCAGACTACCTTTTAGGGAAATGCGACTCTTGTCGCACAATTAGCTATGTGATTACCCTGGTTTGGGAAGTAAAGTACTGAGGTATTAAGAAGAAATGTAGGGCTGTTAACTGATAAATGATTCGCTGTTGTAACCTGTACACTTGTATATGTTTTTCTGAATCTTAAGTGACGATGTATGTGAACGTTTACGATCTTGCTATTGTTTGAGATGTTGATTGCTGCCATGCTGCCATGTTTTATTAATTAAAAGCTGCATGCGTTGTTATATGATTCAAGATGTTGTAATCCAAATTATTGGAGTTTATTTGAGATGTCTAAGTTTAAGAGTTTGAGTCCATGCATATTCATCCAGAGACGAGGGCTCATGCCCTAGGAGCTTTTGCTCAACAGCGACGAGAGCTTATGCTCTAGGAGTATTTTTATGCTCAATAGCGACGAGGGCTTATGCCCTAGGAGTATATTTATACTCAAAATATGGTACCACATGCATGATTAAGATGTCTAAGTTGCATAAGTTGAGTCGATGCTGCATTGTCAAGTCAAGCTATTAAGTTGATTTATGAAGTTGTTTAAGATGCTACTTGATTGTTATTTTGATATATGATGATGAAGTTATGCTGTTAATTGCAATTATTGAATTATATGTTTAATGCTATTGTTATGAAAATCTCACCCCTTCTGCTGGAATTGCCGCCTTGTGGGCAAGTGCAGGTGAATAAGTTTAGTTGCTGTTGCTGTTGTGAGTGGCTATCCTCACCGTGTCCTTTAGGTGCTCTGATACGTAACGGGATGGGAACCTTTATGTTTACTTTCTATTCCTTACGTATTTGATTATGATTTAAGTTGCAGTTAATTTATGTCGAGACTTATTTATGAGGCCTGCGTGCCAAAACGATTTGTTAACATTAAATTTTATCCGCTGCGATGATAGAACAGTTTTGACTAGAATAAATGTTCATTTATTCTCTTTTTGAGAATGTAAGTAAATCTAGCATTCCGTTTTATATGATACTCTGATTTATTTATGAAATTTTGAAATTTGGGAAAACGGGGTGTTACAATTGGTATCAGAGCAGGTCGGTCCGTCCGGCCAAGTAGATCGAGTCGTTAGTGTCGAGTGTTAGTTTAATTCTGTTGAATTTCTCTAACCCGTTCTCGTTATGTAGTGAACTAAGATGGCTGGAAGAAATGATGCTGCTCTTGCTGCTGCATTACAAGCGATGGCTCAAGCTGTGGGCCAACAACAGAATGCTGGTGGAAATGATGGTGTGAGGATGTTGGAGACATTTTTGAGGAATCATCCACCTACGTTTAAGGGAAGATACGACCTCGATGGAGCTCAGACATGGCTCAAGGAGGTCGAAAGGATTTTCAGAGTGATGCAGTGTACGGACGTTCAGATGGTGCGCTTTGGTACGCACATGCTGGCAGAAGAAGCTGACGACTGGTGGGTGAGTGTCCAACCGGTCTTAGAGAATGGAGGTGCTGCTGTTACTTGGGCTGTGTTCAGGAGAGAGTTCCTGAACCGTTACTTTCCGGAAGATGTTCGCGAGAAGAAGGAGATTGAGTTCCTTGAGCTGAAACAAGGGAACATGTCGGTGACTGAGTATGCTGCCAAATTTGTGGAATTGGCTAAGTTTTATCCACACTATACCGCTGAGACGGCGGAGTTTTCTAAGTGCATCAAGTTCGAGAATGGCTTGCGTGCTGATATCAAGAGGGCAATTGGTTACCAGAAGATCCGTAACTTTTCCGAGCTGGTGAGCAGCTGCAGGATTTATGAGGAGGACACTAAAGCTCACTACAAGGTAGTGAATGAAAGAAAGAGTAAAGGACAGCAGAGTCGCCCGAAGCCTTATAGTGCCCCTGCTGATAAGGGCAAGCAAAGAGTTAATGATGAGAGGAGACCTCAGAAGAAGGATGCTCCTGCTGAGATTGTCTGCTATAATTGTGGTGAGAAAGGCCACAAGAGTAATGCTTGTACTGGAGATGTGAAGCGGTGTTACCGCTGTGGTAAGAAGGGACATGCTACTTCGGCATGCAAGTATGATGATGTTGTGTGCTTTAATTGTAACGAAGAGGGTCATATTGGTTCACAATGCAAGAAGCCTAAGAAGGCTCAGACTACTGGTAGAGTGTTTGCTTTGACTGGCACACAGACAGAGAATGAGGATCGTTTGATCAGAGGTACTTGTTATTTTGATAGTACTCCTTTAATTGCTATTATTGACACTGGTGCTACACATTGTTTTATTGCTATTGATTGTGCTGCTAAGTTGGGTCTTACTATGTCTAATATGAATGGAGAAATGGTTGTCGAAACTCCAGCTAAGGGTTCGGTGACCACTTCTCTTGTGTGTTTAAGATGTCCTTTGTCGATGTATGATCGTGATTTTGAAATTGATTTGGTTTGTCTACCCTTGAGTGGTATGGATGTGATTCTGGGTATGAATTGGTTAGAGTACAATCATGTACATATTAATTGTTTTCGCAAGTCAGTGTATTTTTCCTCTGATGAAGAAGAGAGTGGGGCAGAGTTTTTATCTACTAAACAGCTGAAGCAGTTAGAACGTGAAGGAATGTTGATGTTTTCTTTGATGGCATCTTTATCTATTGAGAACCAAACGTTGATTGATAAGCAGAAAGTGGTATGCGATTTTCCAGAAGTCTTTCCCGATGAAATTCCTGATGTGCCTCCAGAAAGAGAAGTTGAATTTTCGATTGACCTTATTCCGGGAACGAAGCCTGTGTCTATGACACCTTATCGCATGTCAGCTTCCGAGTTAGCTGAGTTGAAGAAACAGTTAGAAGATTTACTTGAAAAGAAGTTTGTTAGACCAAGTGTTTCTCCTTGGGGAGCGCCAGTATTACTAGTAAAGAAGAAAGACGGTAGTATGAGGTTATGTATTGATTACCGACAGCTGAACAAGGTAACTATAAAGAATAGGTATCCACTTCCGAGAATTGACGATTTAATGGATCAGTTAGTGGGTGCACGGGTGTTTAGCAAGATTGATTTGAGGTCGGGTTATCACCAGATCAAAGTGAAAGATGAAGATATGCAGAAGACAGCTTTCAGGACGCGTTATGGACATTATGAATACAAGGTGATGCCCTTCGGTGTTACGAATGCACCTGGTGTGTTTATGGAATATATGAATCGCATCTTCCATGCATTCTTGGATCGATTCGTGGTTGTGTTCATCGATGATATTTTGATTTACTCCAAGTCTGAAGAAGAGCATGCGGAACATTTGAAGATAGTCTTGCAAGTGTTGAAAGAGAAGAAGCTTTACGCTAAATTGTCGAAGTGCGAATTTTGGTTGAACGAAGTGAGTTTTCTTGGCCATGTTATTTCTGGTAATGGTATTGCAGTTGATCCGTCTAAAGTTGAAGCAGTGTCGCAATGGGAGACTCCGAGGTCGGTTACAGAGATTAGAAGCTTTTTGGGATTAGCTGGGTACTACAGAAGATTTATAGAAGGATTTTCGAAGTTGGCACTTCCGCTAACGCAGTTGACCTGCAAAGGTAAAGCATTTGTGTGGGATGTTCATTGCGAGAATAGTTTTAATGAATTGAAGAAGCGTCTGACGACGGCTCCAGTTTTGATTTTGCCTAAGTTCGATGAACCTTTTGTTGTGTATTGTGATGCGTCCAAGTTGGGTTTAGGTGGTGTGCTTATGCAAGATGGTAAGGTGGTTGCTTATGCATCGAGACAGTTGAGAATCCATGAACGAAATTACCCTACCCACGATCTTGAATTAGCTGCAGTGGTATTTGTGCTTAAGATTTGGAGACATTACCTGTACGGTTCGAGGTTTGAAGTGTTCAGTGACCACAAAAGCTTGAAGTATTTATTTGATCAGAAGGAATTGAATATGAGACAGCGGAGATGGCTTGAGTTGTTGAAGGATTATGACTTTGGTTTGAATTATCATCCGGGTAAAGCTAACGTTGTTGCAGATGCCCTAAGTAGGAAGACTTTGCATATGTCCGCTTTGATGGTTAAAGAGTTGGAGTTGCTGGAACAGTTTAGAGATTTGAGTTTAGTATGCGAATGGTCACCCCAAAGTGTGAAGTTGGGAATGCTGAAAATCGATAATGAATTCTTGAAAAGTATTAAAGAGGCGCAGAAATTGGATGTTAAGTTTGTGGACTTGTTAGTTGCTAGCAATCAGACCGAAGACGGTGACTTTAAGGTCGATGATCAAGGTGTGTTGAGGTTCCGAGGCAGAATTTGCATTCCAGATGATGATGAGATAAAGAAAATGATTCTTGAAGAGAGTCATAGGAGTAGCTTGAGTATTCACCCGGGAGCTACGAAGATGTATCACGATTTGAAGAAGTTGTTTTGGTGGTCCGGATTAAAACGTGATGTGGCACAGTTTGTATATTCGTGTTTGGTTTGTCAGAAGTCGAAGGTGGAACATCAGAAACCGGCTGGGATGATGATACCTTTAGATGTGCCAGAGTGGAAGTGGGATAGTATATCCATGGATTTTGTGACGAGTTTGCCGAATACGCCTAGAGGAAATGGCGCCATTTGGGTAATTGTTGATGGACTGACGAAGTCGGCTCATTTTATTCCGATTAACATCAGTTTTTCCATAGCTCAGTTGGCAGAGATTTATATTCGTGAAATAGTGAAGTTGCATGGTGTTCCTTCGAGCATCGTATCAGACAGAGACCCGAAGTTTATTGGTCCGTATCAGATATCAGAGAGAATTGGGACAGTGGCGTATCGAGTAGGTTTACCGCCGCATCTGTCAAATTTGCATGATGTGTTCCACGTGTCGCAACTTCGGAAGTATGTTCCAGATCCATCCCATGTGATTCAAAGGGATGATGTGCAAGTTAGAGATAACCTGACGGTTGAGACCTTACCAGTGAGGATCGAAGGTCGTGAAGTGAAGAGGTTGAGAGGCAAGGAGATACCTCTGGTGAAAGTCGTTTGGGACGGAGCGACTGGTGAAAGCTTGACTTGGGAGCTAGAGAGTAAGATGCTGGAGTCTTATCCCGAGTTGTTTGCTTAAGGTAAATTTTCGAGGACGAAAATCTTATAAGTTGGGGAGAGTTGTAACGCCCGTTTTAATTATTTAATTTATTTTATATAGTATAGAGTATATTTATATGATTTTGTGTGAATTAAGTGATATTTGAGATATTATGTGATTTATGTGACTTATGTGTTGTAACTTATTTTATTGTTTAATAAAATAAGATTAGAAAATAAAACAAATAATAAGTTGTGGGTTTGTTTTATAATTAGATATAGTTGTGGGGGAAATAAGATAAAATAAAACAAACAAAAAGAGGTTTAAATAGGGAGAGTTAGGTTAGAATTGTACAGAACGTACAATTCAGAGCTTTGGGGGAAAAAGGGAGAAAACGGAAGAGAAGAACCGGAGAGGCTGCTGCTCTAATTTCTTAAGGTAAGGGTGAGCCTTTCATTACGATATCATTAGAATGTGTAATTCATGATTATAGTTAGCAAATTCTAGGTTTATTTCATGAGAATTAGGAATATGAGAATTAGGTCATAAGTGGTGAATTGATGATTAGATGATGAAAAACTGTACCGTTGACGTAGTAAACTGTTTACAGACATTAGAATAACTCTTAGACATCATTATAGTCGAAAATCTGAAGAATTAGGATGGAATTTGGGGTTTTGGGTGAAAACCCTCGTAACCCCGTAACTGTTCTGTCGCCGCTCGCCACGGCGAGTACTCATCCGCTCGCGAGGCGAATAGAACAGCTCGCCATAGCGAGCAACCCCCAGAAGTGTTCGCGAGGCGAACACCCAACTCGCAGTAGCGAGCAACAACCAGGAGCTCGCCAGGCGAATAACCCAACTCGCAATAGCGAGAGTACCCCTGATGCTCGCGAGGCGAGCAATCCAGCTCGCCGTAGCGAGTAACCCCCGTAATGGTTCGCGAGGCGAGAGATCCCACTCGCCATAGCGAGTAGTCCTGCATCAGACTACCTTTTAGGGAAATGCGACTCTTGTCGCACAATTAGCTATGTGATTACCCTGGTTTGGGAAGTAAAGTACTGAGGTATTAAGAAGAAATGTAGGGCTGTTAACTGATAAATGATTCGCTGTTGTAACCTGTACACTTGTATATGTTTTTCTGAATCTTAAGTGACGATGTATGTGAACGTTTACGATCTTGCTATTGTTTGAGATGTTGATTGCTGCCATGCTGCCATGTTTTATTAATTAAAAGCTGCATGCGTTGTTATATGATTCAAGATGTTGTAATCCAAATTATTGGAGTTTATTTGAGATGTCTAAGTTTAAGAGTTTGAGTCCATGCATATTCATCCAGAGACGAGGGCTCATGCCCTAGGAGCTTTTGCTCAACAGCGACGAGAGCTTATGCTCTAGGAGTATTTTTATGCTCAATAGCGACGAGGGCTTATGCCCTAGGAGTATATTTATACTCAAAATATGGTACCACATGCATGATTAAGATGTTTAAGTTGCATAAGTTGAGTCGATGCTGCATTGTCAAGTCAAGCTATTAAGTTGATTTATGAAGTTGTTTAAGATGCTACTTTATTGTTATTATGATATATGATGATGAAGTTATGCTGTTAATTGCAATTATTGAATTATATGTTTAATGCTATTGTTATGAGAATCTCACCCCTTCTGCTGGAATTGCCGTCTTGTGGGCAAGTGCAGGTGAATAAGTTTAGTTGTTGTTGCTGTTGTGAGTGGCTATCCTCACCGTGTCCTTTAGGTGCTCTGATACGTAACGGGATGGGAACCTTTATGTTTACTTTCTATTCCTTACGTATTTGATTATGATTTAAGTTGCAGTTAATTTATGTCGAGACTTATTTATGAGGCCTGCGTGCCAAAACGATTTGTTAACATTAAATTTTATCCGCTGCGATGATAGAACAGTTTTGACTAGAATAAATGTTCATTTATTCTCTTTTTGAGAATTTAAGTAAATGTAGCATTCCGTTTTATATGATACTCTGATTTATTTATGAAATTTTGAAATTTGGGAAAACGGGGTGTTACAATAAGCCCCCACCAAATTGGATGGTTAAAGCATCCCAGGGCATAAGCCCCCACCAAGTGAATGATAAACATTCCAGGGCATAAGCCCCCACCGGATTGAATGACTAGCATTCCAGGGCATGAGCCCCCACCAGAAAATGATATGCATATGGACTCCACTTGTGTATATCTACATACAACTTCAACAACAACATATGTGCCTAAAATTTTTATGACACACTCCCCAACTAGACAACACCAACACTTATTTAAGTTATCAAAGTATCAACATTTCACAAAAGTATACATTCTTACGTAATCCAACATTCAAACACCGCTTTTAGCTTTATAGATAATTCTTATAAATTCATAGGAACTCCTTAGAATGGTTAGAAAAGTCCCTAGAGGCATTTAACAAAATATGGAAAAAGGTCGTACAGGACCTGGTTCGCTTGAAGGTCGCTTACGGTTCGCTTAAGCGCGCGTCAAAAGTCTGGAAAAAACACTATACTGGGTTCAGTTCGCTTAAGCGAGATGGATTTCGCTTAAGCGAAGCAAATGTCGTAACTCAGGATTTGGTTCGCTTACGGCTCGCTTGCATTTCGCTTGAGCAAAGGTTCATGGGTCGATTCTGGGCAACTACAGGACATGTTCGCTTAAGCGAGATTCATTTCGCTTAAGCGAACGGCTACGATTTTCAGAATGAACAGTACGATTCCAGCATCCAAATTCAACCCTAAATCCCATTTTTAATCCCTTATTCACCCAAAAGTTTTACAAAACATGTTTACAGGTCAAACATAACATATGGCAATCAAAATGGCATAGAATTACACAATTAACAATCATTGTATCACATTTTCATCATTTCATAAACCTAAACTCAAGAACACAATTTCAACAATTATCAAAATTATACAACATTATTAATTAAGGATTCCCACCCTTACCTCGAATTAGCAAAATCTACAGCAAAATGGGTTGAAATCTCTCTTCCTAGCTCTTCTCCTAGCTTTCCCTTCTTCTTCTCAAAAACTCTCTTTTTCTCTTTTTTTTTGTCTGTACGTGAAAATGATACTGGTTTTGTTTTCTTTTGACTTTTTCCTTACTAACTTCCTTTCTTTTACTCTTTCAACCATAACCTACTCTTTTTACTTAACTCCCCTTTTAATTTCTATTAATTCCACTTAATTCCTTTTTATTCTAATTAATAATTATTTTCTACTCTTTTATCTTAAATAATAAAAATACCTCATAATCAAATATCATATAACAAAATATCAATTCACCAATATCACATAAAATCATACAAGAATATATTAAAACACCACTTAAAATAATTAAATAAAACGGGCGTTACATTAGTAACATATTTTGATGAAAATCTCTCTCTAATCATGACAAATAAAAACAAATATAAAAAAAAAAACCAAAACATTAACAAGATGTGTAAAACAAAAGAGGAAAATGTAAATATTAAAGTATCATTCCATAGTAGTGATGAACGGTTATATTCTGATATTGGAACCCTCAAGCATCATTTTTGAAAGAATGAACTTGTCAACACCTTCAAATCAACTTGACTCGCAAAAAAATAAACAAAAATTCAAATCACTAATTAGAGCAAGAATCAATTGTGGTAACAGATCATTGCATAAATTAATTTTTGTACCAAATCAAAGCATCAATATTGCTTATTACACAAATCAGATTCGATTGAAGGTTGAAACAACAACAACATATATCACAAATAATTTTTTTGATTAAAATTGAATTATCGAATGAATTTAAATTAGAGAAGCAAAGGGAAACCCTAGACATTAAAACAATTGGTAACACCTTAGACATTAAATGACGAGGTTGAGGACATAGAAGAGGAAGGGGAGAGAGAAACGGCTGCAATCGTGATGAGAAAGGGGAGCAATTTGATTAGATGTCGTAAAATCGTAATTAAAGTTTGATAGTGAAGAGGTTTTGACATAATTAAAATTTTATAAATACAAATTTGGAAAAGAAATTTAGAAAAATATTTAAATAAATATTCAATGAAAAATAATTAAATTAAGATCTCTTAAAAAACATAATTAAATTTGTTTTTTCGTACATACCTTTTCTACATCTTTGTTAAGTTCATATTAGACTCTTGACTCGTGCTATCGATAAACTACCTTATTTATGTACGTCACAATGTCAGATTAATCTGTGGAGTGATGACAAGTTGTTTAATCAATTATGTCATTCTTAAATGTGAAAAATTCCCATTGTAAGGGGGGATTTTGTGGAGTGATTCTAATCTTCCGGCCTATATAATTTTAGAGAAATAATATTTGTACAACTATTTTATGATGACTTTTGGACAACTTTTTATATCATACTCACGTGATGTACTTATCCATTCTTTTCCTTTACCCCTCTCTCTATATTGGTTTTGACCCGTGAAAAGGGAGACAAATATGGTCGTCACAAAAGTTGTCATCAAATGATTTTTCCAAATATCATCACTCATAATTTTAAAAGTCATATCAATACTTTTGTTTCAAATGCTAGCTTGAAATAATTCACTAAAAAGTCTTTTCTTGAAGAAATCTTGGCTTCTTCAAATGAATTTGAATTATAACATATGAATTTAATATCAGTGAATTTTCTTGAATTGAAACACCATTTCTTGAAGATATCTTTTCACTTTTTTTGTCCATCTTATTATGATTCAATCTTGGTACAATCAGTGTGACAAATGCTAATTATTATAATGAATACAAAAAAGAAAATGCTTGTTTGAAATGAAAGTTGATCCATTTTTACATAAAAGATAAATAAAAGTTGTATTAACTATAAGCTTTGGAACTCAACTTGAAGCAATCTTGTTATGTTCAGAACCAAAAGGAGTGACTGCAATGAAGCAGTGCACCTTTATGAGTTCATTGTTGTTGTTGTTGTTTATTTTTTTTTAACATGTTGTTGTTGTTCTTGGCTTAATCGAACTATATGCCTATATAGCTTGATGAGTCCCAATTGAAAAGGGCAACTTCAAGAAAATTTAACTTCATAAGCCCTTAAGTTACCTCAGAATATGATGTCAACATGGCAGCAACCATGTGCTTTAAATGGTCTACAATTTTGATGCAGTCCATATACATGCCTAATAGAAAATTTATTTTTCATAATATCATGTATTTTCTTTCTCTACTGAGACATGAATGACATAAGGTATGTCTAAAAGCAAAACATACGATAACATCTTCAAAAATTCATCCAAATTTATTCATCTATGTATATCTAAATTTCTAAATAAAAATATCATGAGACATTCTCATCCAAAGATCAAACAATTCTCAGCAATGAGCATAAAATTGCATCATATAAAATTTATTTTGTGAATGCTATACAACCACTTCTCATATCCATGTATACACCAGAATCAATACCATTAACAAAATCATACACGTATATAAAATGCTCACTTACATTTGAGATATCAATTTTATATGAAATGTACACAGCTTCAGCGTAATTTTATGCATAGACACTTCGTAGTAATCTTGAATATTCATTGGCGCTGAACATGTGAAAAGGGAAAATCAAAATCACAACAATAAATAACAATTAACAAAGAGATTTGTATTAGTTTCTTAGTTTTTCAAGCTCAATGCAACTTCCATTTTTGAGTACATTTCGATGTTCAAATTCACTTTTAAGTATCCTGCTGCATCAACCATTATATATTTTCCTTATTTTCATTAATAGGATCTATAACCTTTGAAGAAAAGAAGAGCAAGGTTTGACGGAAACCCTTGTTTGGTTTGTAGAATAACAACCTTAACAGACCTCATGACAGACCCAAAGCTGAAACGAAAATTGCAGCCATTACACACCTCAAAACACCAAAGCCGGAGCACTCTTCAAGGGTAAGAAAAGAAAAGCATACTACAATCAAACTTAATCACTAACCATAAAACATCTCAACAACTATCGAGATCTTGAACAGGGTAGGAAATCCATCTTTAACAAAGATGCTACAGCACAACAACTATCTTCAGCCGCCTCATTTTCTTTTTCGACATCATGATGAATATATTTTGTGTCGTGGCTTTGTGTAACTGTAGCTTAGGAGATTGGCCTCAACATATGCTTCCACATCTCATTCCATCTCTTAAACAGCTTACTCTTGGATGGAAAATTGACACCTTATTAAAGAGTTAGAAGTAGGATTAGCTTTTGTCCCCTTACATTGTTTTACAGATTAATTTTTATCAATCAGCAAACACACACTATGAAATTGATAGACAACAGAAAATTATCAAAGTTAGAGATGTCATTTTAAAAAGAAAGATATCAAAACCATAGATTATAAAAGTTGTTTATCTGCATAAAAATTCAAATTAAGATGGAATGAGGGAACCTTAAAACCACATATTGAATGCAAGAACAAAATAGATTTTCATCATTCATCATCTAATGCAATAAGTACATATTTATATCAATATGAATTCATGTAGAAAACATGTCAGAAGAAAAAATAGATAAACTATAGTTTATAAACATTAAAATACATGCTGATTTTCGTTATGTTAAAACACTAAATAGAAAGTATTAGTGTACATTCTGATTTTCTTTATCAAAATTTATATGTGAGAGAGAGAGAGAGAGATGTGGATTACCAGACCAAAGGAAGAAAATCTTTGAATATGTTCTTGTCTGACATGACACTTCAAACCTGATATAATCGTAAAAATTTGAAAGCATAAGCAAAATCAAAATATGAAATGAAAACTGCAATGATTTAACCAATAAGAATCAGTAAAGCAACCAATTTATGTACTTCCAATTTATACCTAACAATTCTTATTTCATCTTGATCTTCTTCAAGAATTCTGAAAATTTCCATTATTTGCAGAGGAAGGTAGTTAACCTAAAAAAAACAAAAAGAGAAAGAAAAAATTAGTGTAAAACAGTCCATTAGAACAACAAAATTATAAATCAGTCCAATTATCATAAATACACCAAGCAAGCAAACAACAACACAAAACCCAATAGCATCATCAAAATTTGTTCAGTTTCAGACTCCAATTACGTTTGGTAACCTAATTAATTAAGTTATCAAAAAATTAGTTACTTTGATTTAATTAACTGTCATAATTGAGTTCTTATTTAACCGAAACTCTTGTTCAAAAGCAAGATTTTTTTATCCCATTTTTTGGAAGCTCGCTAAGATAATTAATATCTCACCCCACGTTTCTTTTTAATTTTTAGGTATAACCAATTTTAAGATGTAATCAGAGGCCGGATCAGAGTCAATGTCTAGATTTAGGATTTTCGTTCAAAAATGTCATTTAGAAATTAAGTTTATTTTGACTAAGTCATTTAGAAATTCTTGATTATGTAGCGATTTTATTAAAGTATATATTAAATTTCAATGTTTGATTTGTAAAGCTTGATAAAAAAAATCAGAAGTATAATTTAAAAGAATTTGAACTAAGTTCGGATTGAAAAGTTTTAAGCAATTCAGAAAGTTGTTTATATTTTCTCTCTCTTTAAGAATTGGGACGTTACCTGGGTATTCTTCATTCCCTAGTTTATCATCTCTTCCAAACTTGCCCTAGGTTGTTGTTGTTGAGTTCCTCGGGGTGGGGGGAGGGGGCTTGTCTGTGGTGGTTGCAGAGCATTGTCACTTCGATAAGAAAATTTTGGATGATCTGCCCAACCTAAACTGTAAGTGTTGGAGTGTGAATTCCTTTGTTGCCTAGAAAAATTTCCCATATACTTGACATGTTATTCTAATAACCTCAAACTTGTAGGTAGACATGCCTCACTCACATGTAGTCCTCGCAGATAGTTTGGCCACTTCTCTTGCTTCCAACTTTTTTCTATTGTTTCTAGATGCAGGTAAAGAAGCTTGTTACTAGCAAGTAAAGCATCATGTGTGTTAAGATCTATCATACCTTTCTTCTTTGGGGCTGCCTTCTCATCAGTGTGTGCATGATATTCATTCAGAGACTTGTTGTTAATCAACTCCCGTACTTCACCAGCTTTCTTGATTTTCATGGTTCCTCCTGCAGAAGCATCTAGCAACATCCGTGTATATGGCTTGAGTCCCATAGTGGAAGCTTGCATGATATCCATATCTGAAAACTTGTGACCTGGACATTTCTTCAAAAGTATCTTGAACCTCTCCCATGCATCATAAAGTATTTCACCCTCTTGTTGCTTGAAGCTGGAATTCTCCTTCTTCCGCGCCAAATATTTTGCAGTGGGAAAATACCTATCCAAGAACTCTCTTTTGAGCTGATCCCAAGTCCCGATGGTACCACTTGGTAATGTGTCCAGACAATCCTTTGTCCGTCTGGTTAGAGAATATTCAAACAACCTGAGTCGTTTGTCAGATTTTGACACCCCAGCTGGGTTGATTGTGATGTAGGCATCCAGAAAGTGTGTCAAGTGAGCGTTGCAATCTTCTAATTCCTTACCTAAAAATGGGTTAGATTTCAAATTCATCATAACACTATTCTTAATGTCAAACACCATCGGGTTCACTGGTTGAAACCCAAGTGATACTTCTTCCAAGTTATCCAGCCTCCATTAGTCTCCTAGGTCAATGCGATGTTCGTCTTCCATATCAGACTTGTCTGATGAATAGTTTTGAATTGTAATTGTTTATGGTTGTTTTGTCCTTTCTCGTGTAATTTGGGCTGCTTTCGGAAGTGCTCGTTCAATTTTGTCTATGTCTGGATCAAATTGCAGAAAAAAATATTTTGGTATTACGCATAAAAACAAACTGCACGAAGTTCTTAGTAGGACAAAATCAACTGGAATAATATTATTATTTTGGTATTTGTTATTTTTCGAAAGCAGAAAAATAAAATGCGGAAAAATAAATTACTTCAAAATAAATGACAGGAAAATAAAGATAGAAATAAGTAACTTGAACTTCTTAGTCAAAAATATCAACAATCTCCAGCAACGGCGCCAAAAACATGATGGTCGAATTAGGCAAGTGTACAAAATCGTTTCCGAGTAATAAAGTGATAAGAAGAGTTTGCCGTTTCTTCCAAACAACTCGAGTTACTTATTTTATTAAATAAAAGAGATAAGGGTTAGAGATTGTAATTTTTATCTATTTTCAATAGAGCAAGTTACCTGTTTTGGTTGCAGAAAAGTAAGCAGCGATTATAATTCTTTGAATCCCCCCAATTTATTTCGTTGGATATTTAAATAACAGTCATGTTGCGTTTAGTTATCTTAAGTAGATTATACATGTGATGAGGATATTGGTACGTTCTAACCTAGTCGGTTGTCAACTACACCTTCTGATCGCACGGTGATCCTTACGTGCAGGGTCTATAATATCTCTCTTGATCTAGGTTTATCCCTCCGATGACTAATGCGCCTGTTGATCGCACAGTGATCCTTATGTGCGGGGTCTTGCTAATTCAAAGTAACTGAAACATAAACTTAAATCGGTGTTCCTAGGTTTCCAAAGGCAATGAAGGCTAATGTTTCTGAATGTCTTCTCATCTATGAATCTTAGGACACTCATAACACACTCTCTTCCCCCTAAGTAGTTCTACAAAAGGGAAGCCCTATCAGCGTCTACCTTACTTAGAGGTCGAGTACAATGGTCTTACTAGGTTTATTCCTATTAATGCTTGTTTCCCTAATTACTAAACTAGTTGCATCCTAAGTTCAACATATTTTACTCAATATTAGTAATGTCACCTCATAAGTACTTACTACTAGGGTCAATTCGCTTTCGATATCTTTCGTCTAGTTTACTAATCACTTACGTCCTCGACAAGTAATTATTAGTATAAGGATATAAATATAAATATATAAGCATCCAGATAATAATAGCAATGTTAGACTCTGTCACAACCTAAGTACCTAATCTAGGGTTGCACCTTGCCAAAATAAATTAATCCTAACAAAACTTAATAGCAAACAAAAAATATACTAAAATAAACAACATTAAATTAAATGATTATCCCAAAAAAAAATAGACGATCATCATAGAAACCTAGCCTATAGATATCTAGTTACACATGATAACCCAGACAAAATACAAAAAGATAAAAACATACCCTAGAAAAGAAAGGAGAAAATAGAACTTCTCCTTGACTCCTAAAATCGCCTACCTCTTGAACTTTTCCAGTTCTGAACGAGAAATTGTGAATGAGGAATGTGGTATTTATAGGGAAAGTTTACACCTAACTTGGGCGAAAATCATGGGCTTCCATAGGCGAAAAAGTCACGAAAAGTGACTTTCGCAAGAAAGGGGGCGCCTGGGGCCTAATGTCATGCGCCTGGCGCCTGTGCATGCCAGACTGAGGTGCCTAGCACCCCCTGGCATGTGTCAGGTGCTTTATTGTTATTGTTCTGGGACGCCTTGCGCCTCCTGTTGTGTGTTGGGCACTTTAGTGTGTTTTCTCTTATTTTCTTGTATTCTTCGCCTGTTGAGGTTTTTTCTTCATTTTTAAGTTGTCTTAGAACTTGGGAACATAATTCCTTCATTCCTACAGTCTTCTAAGGTCTCTTGAATCTTTATTTTTCATCTTTCCAAGGCCCAATAAATCTGCGGAAGTCTTGCTTTGCCTGATTTGCTTGATTTCTCGTGAATTACTTCAAGACCCCCCTAAAATTGTTATATTTTAGGAAGAATAGAATTACATACTCAAATATATAAAACATTACAAATATCCCGAAATCATAGGCAATTGATATAATATTCATCTGCTTTGCTTGTAAAACCTACTAAAATAGACTGAAAAACATGTTATAAATAACGTAAGATAACATGTCATCATACCCCAAGAAACTTGTTTGCATCCACATCATTACCTCTCTTATGATCTTCAAACTTCCTAACATGGCAATGAGGTGTAGTGTGATAAACTCTTCCACAACAGTGGCACCTAATATTATGCTCATGAGATTTGCTATTGTCATTTTGTTAACATAAGATTATTTTTATAAGGGCTTTCTAAAAGGAGTTCTTTCATGCTTTAATTTCGTAGCAAATATCATAGGGGTTTTGGTACCTTTTCTAATTTACTTGTTAGAGACTTAATATCTTCATGTAAATTATGACAAGTTTCACAACTAGAAAAATTCATTCAATTTGAATCATATTTAGGTGGATTAGCCTTAGGTGACTCAATTGAAGTCGTTGCAATACACTCATTTACTATGGATGCATGATCATTTTTTTAAAGATTCAAAAGCATTTTTGAGTTGCAAGATTTTTTCTTCCAAATTAAGGATTTATTGCATCACCATCCATACCTACAAGATCCTTTTGTAACTCCTCATAGGAAGAGTTAAGGTCGAAGTTGGAGTCATAATGAATTACATCATGCTTATGTCCCATGAGACATAGGTCAACAATATCATCATTCTTTGAATTACTTAGAGATGATACTTCATCATTCTCCCATACAATGTATGTTATCTTTTCCTTGTAATTCTCATTGAACTTGAAGTTGGATTTGTTCTTTGCTTTAGTCAATTCCAGACATTCACTTTTCAAGTGATCCGACCTTTCACACCATTAGCGATTTAGAACTTTTCTTCCTTTGTATGTTCTCCTCTTTTAAGTTTAGCCATCCTAAAGTTGATTAAGTTTTGGTTACTATGCTTTAGACCATTCTTTTGAGTATAGAGGTTGTATCATCTCACAAACAATCTCATCTCCTTATCCCTAGGAGAATCTTCATTAGAATCACTACCCTCTTGAACCAAATTAGGTTGCCTTGGACAAACATTCCTTTAACACGATGAATATCTTCTCTTTCTTCTTAAAAATTTCCTCACTATCTTTCAACCTTGTGATTCTAAATAGGACGGTGATGTCTAGAGTTCAAAGATTTTGAGACTTTTTTATGGAGGTCACCTTTGGTAGTCATTTCCTAGTCATACACATCAAGATCTTATTAGTACAATCTTGGTTGGAGATTGTTTTACCAGGGTTTTGTAGTTTATTAACTATATTAGTAAATCTAATTTGCATGGAAGAGATGTTCTCATCTTCTTCCATGTAAAATAACTCATTGTTGAGTAAGTGTATTAATCTTTGATTGTTTAATGTCTCCAGTACCATCGCAGGGGATTTTCAAAGCGTCCCATATTGCTTTAGTCGTTTAACAATGTGAAACCAAGTGATACTCATTTATGTCTAAGGCGGGGATGAGTATTTTCCTTGCTTTCAAATCGTATTGGACTTTCTTAATTAGTGTCATCGGCTATACACTCATGCACTCCTTTAAATAGTCATATCAAGGAATCTCTATTATACGCCCATTTAAGATCCATGCTCGTCATATCAATTCTTTCGATGGTTAAATTGTGACCAAACAAATCAAGCCAATATGATGTATACAAAGCGAATATAAAGGAGGGTGAGTAGATTCCCTCTCAAAAAAAATCTTAGAAACGTGTTTTAGAAGGCAAATTCTATGGTACACCCAAAAAATTGAGTGTATTGGTACACCAAATCCTTAAATTAATAGTTAAATGAGTTATTTTTTATAGGAGAAACATATTTTCTATCACTTATAATTATAATAACTAAATCTTATTTACCAAAAACATCAATGCAACAAAATTTAATTTTTCTGAATTTAAATTACTCATAATAGAGAATTTTGATTAATTTTTACAATAAAATGTAAAAAAAATAGTATAATTTTTATAAAACATAAAATGATGTTTTTTTTCCTATGAAAATATATTTTCTAAAACATAAATGTCAACGAACAACTATTTTTTTCATAAAAAATGATAATTAATTTATAAAAAATTTAAACAAAAGTATCGATACACCTTAATTTACGGATGTACCGTAGAAGTCCCCGTTTTAAAAACGATTTTAGTGAAAGAGAATTTGACTATTGGACCCTAGGCAATTGTGTCATTGAAAGTAATTAAGCTATGATAATAATAAACTTCAAATTTGAATTAGGAATTCTCTGACGAATTGAAATTAATCAACCAAAACTTATTACAATGTCAAATAATAAAAGTATTTTATATATGAAGAATTAATTGAAAAGATGATATAATGTGAAGTGATTGAATGATCAAGTTAGGTTTTCAAAGTTTTACTCAATCCCATAGCATGTATTAATTAACCTAATCAACTACTCCTTTCGTCTCATAATAATTGTCTCTTTACAACTTTTTCTTTTTCTCAAAATAATTGTCACTTTAAAATACAAATGCAACATTTATTATTTTTTTCCATTATTATACCCTTATTTATTGAATTTCATCTAACTTAACTACTCCACTAACTACAATTAATAAGGGTGTTTTAGTAAATGATACTAATTTCCTTAATAATCGTGCATAAACCTTAAACGACTATTATTTAGAGACGGATGGAGTACGTATTATACTCCCTCTGTCCCATATTATAAGCAAAAAAAAAATCACACTTATTAAGAAAACTAAAACATAGTAGTTTGTAACATAGCTTTTTGTGTAATTTTTGAAATAAGTTTTATAGGAAGATGTAAAAACAATTTTCATTGGTTGTTGGTTATTGAGAAAATGAAAGAGAAAGCAAATTAAATGCACTTTGCATTTAATTTTCCTTTGGAAAAGATAAAAGTTAGTCTTTTTTGCTTATAATTTGGGACAAAGAAAATGAGTTTTTTTACTTATATTTTGTAACGGAGAGATATATCAAATTATTGATTGTACTCCGAATTTATAAAGGTTCCTCTACGATCTTCCACTAGTATGTTAAAATTTACAAAATCAATTATGAAGGTTCAATTTACGAATCAACTAGTCCAAAATGTTCTAGACTAAGTAATCACTATAAAGACTTCGGTCTTCAAGCTCTTTTGAAAAACGATACTCACTCCGTCCCGAATGAACTGAGCCCTTAATTCATTTCACATATATTAAGAAAAAAATATATAAATGAAGGAGAGAAAAAAATGGTTTTAAGTGCTTTTGTTAAGTATTGGTAGATTCTTCACCATCATAAATATAAAGTGAAATATATTGAATTGAGAGTGATGAAAGTAGTATTAATTAGAGTTATAAAGGGAAAAAAGTAATAAATATTGTATTAAAAAGTGATAGGCTCAGTTATTTTGGGACACTTTTATTGATAAATGGTTTGGTTATTATGTGACGGAGGGAGTAATATTTATGGTAAGTGGATAAATATCTTGTCAAAATTAAAAGAAAAGGGCATTTTTTGATATTATACATCAGAATTGTTTACCTGGAGGAAAATATTTAGATAGAGTTTAATAAGATGCCCACAGCAAGTAGTTAGTGGCACTGTTTAAAGCCTAAATAAATAAATTTATTTTCTGTCGGTCCATTTATCATTTCCTTTTCAAAAGCACTTTATTTCAATTTAAAATGAAGATACCCTGTCAATTTTCCATGCACCAATTGAATCTGTCTTCGGTTGGTAATGTATCATAATCCATAAAAATAGAACTTTAGAAGCATGACATTATTGATATACTAATTAATAAATAAAAGAGACATATTAGTAGAGGATGGTCAACTTCAACAGAAACTAAAGGTATTTTGTTTATGCTTTACTTTAGTTCTTTTCTAACTTTCAATTTTTCTTTGTTATTTTTAGTTTGTAATGATTATAACTAAAGACAAATACCAATCTTTAGGTGATGCTGGACCATGATTTTGCTTAGCTACTTCCAAGCAACTAGCCATTCACACGCAAATTTATTCTTTATTTTTTGTGGCTATTTTAAGATAATTAAATTAATTCAAGGCATGGGCAGAAAGTGCCAAATGTTTCAGTTTGGTTCAATTATTTGTTAATTGAAAATAAACTTATTTACCGGTTTTTGTCAAATTAAAGGTGTACTTTTGTTTAATATACAATGTTTCAATGATTGAAATGTGATCATAATCAAATATATGTCATGCTATATTGCCTTAAATTTTGAGGAAAATTCTATTGTAAATTTTGAACATTAATTGTGTAGATGACCTTTCATGTTTGATAATGTGTGATGCTCCACAAATCTCACATAATGATTATCACTCGGTTAACTTGCTTATTGTTTAAGGAAATTCATTTGAGTACTATAACCACAGTCTTGCTGGGTAAGTAGGTATGATAAAATGGGTTGAGTTATTTGACTCTCGGATACGTATTATGGATGTGAGTACTGTACAATATATAGATACGAGGATATAAAAAAAATTAAAATTTATGATACGATACAGTTAAGCGAGATAGAGAGAAAGAACCTAGTGATTTGTAGAGGTTCACCCTCCCCGACTTCACTAGTGGGTTAATCCTCTCCAAAATATCCAAGTCAATGAAGTTTTTTTTTGTTTTTTTGAGGAAATGAAGTTTTGTTGAATGTCAACTATTTGTGAAGTTGTTTATATCAATATTGTTGTTTACTTGAGATATCCTCCATAAACTCCAACCTTTCAACAATTCTTGATGCAGTCCTTGAAGCTTGACACCCAAAATTCAAACATCCAAATCTCTTCGATAACTATTCTTGTGCAATAAATCTGATGATCCAATAAATCTAAGAGTCTCCTTTATCTTCATATGAGCTGCTTCTAAAATCCATTTGGTTCTCTTTCGATCTAGAACACTCAACATTTAATTCTCCTTTGATTGTTGACAAGAAGTCAATTGATTTTAAGATGTTGGATGAAGAGAAAACCCCAATTCCCCATTGGATGTGAAAGATCATCTTTTTGCTTTAGGTTTCACTTGTCTCCAATTGCAAAAACCTAGAATATTACAATCCGGCGTTCAAGAATCCCTATCTAAATAACTGACAAGTTCTCAATTTCACAATCAATATCTAAGTGTTTTCAAAGAATAGGAGCAAGGTTGTGAAATCGGGATTTTGCTTTAGGTCAAAGGTAATAGCAAAATCGCAAATCGTAAAATCGCAATCAAAATCGAAAGTTTTTACTCAGGAACTTTTGTAGAGTCGATATAGGATAGCAAAAATCGCAAACAAAATCGAGTATTCAACCAAAACAAAAATAATGCTAAATATATGTTATAAAATGCATGATGTCATAAATGACTCAAAGTTTAAAGTCCACAAAATACATATACGTAAATGACTCAAAGCCTAGATGTCAAATATTCTTTAGAAGTCATAATAATGTTAAACAGCCTAGACAAAATAATTAAAAGACAAATCCTAGATGCTTGATAAAATACTTGCTCATAAATGAGTAAGTGGCTATTAAGTTTCAAGGCAAAGACTAGATGCCTAACGAAATACTTAAAAGCAAAGCCTATATGCAATCATAACTCACGAAAAAATCGTCAAATTATATGGATTAACCTCAGTCATACCAGCACATTCATCTTCATCAATCTCATCATTTCCTCCATCATCACTAGATGAGCTGTGATGAGGAAGTGTGATGTGAAGTGAAAGAATGAAAAAACTTTGTCTTTTTGGTATTTATAGAATCGGGTCATGGATACAAATCAGATCATTTGACGAATCAAGTCAAAAATTGTCCTTATCAAAAAATGGATAAAATCCTTCGAAATTCTTTAAAATCCTGCAATTTTGAACAGATTTCATGATTTTGTGCGATTTTGCGCGAATTTGTTAGGATTTTGCCTGTTTTGGAATTTTACTTTGGATTTGAGTCGTTGAAGTCAAATAAAATCGCATAATCCTGGATTTTGGGACTTAAGTCATGATTTCGACAACAATGAGTAGGAGATAGAAGAAGAGGTTTTGAGAAAAGGAATGGAGAAAATTCATATTTTTAGAAGATGTGAGATGTTTCACTTATAGAGGTTTTTGAAAAAAGTGAGCAAATGAAGTTAAAAAAATATGTTGTCAAAATAGCATAATGAATCGATTCACTTTTTATATCTGGACACTCAAATGATTCATTTTGCTGAGGAAAATGATTAAAAAACCAGCAAAAATTGTATTTTTAAAACAAGTGAAATAATTTACTTGTAGGATCAAATTGAAAGTACCCAAATAATTAATTTAGAGAGACAATGTTAAGAAACCCTCTCTCTCCCACTACTTTTGTATACTTGCTTGACTCATGCATTTTCAATTCTATAAATAACAATAAAAATAGCCAAATATCAAAGTCCAAGGGCTTGAAAATATGCACGTATAGAGACAAAAGTAAAATTTCAAAAACATTCACATCAACAAACAAAATCTCAAAACTCTTGCTCATAAAATTCATTGTTTCTTTGTGATGGAACAATACAAATTGGTACATCGCTCTCAACTGACCTTACCTATAGTTCTAAAATCTCAATCCCCCCAACAAACATTTAAATTTACATTGATAGTACACATAAACTAACTACCTTTATTTTGCAAACACACAAAAAAAAAAAAATCCTAAAATAAAGAGATTTTTTTATTTTTTTTACACAAACACCGTATATCTATACGATTTTTGAGTATTAAATAGTTTTCTCTCGGTCCTCGAGTTGTCTCTCCCAAGATTGATACTCACACTCAATAATATACGGTGTCAGAAATATGTGTACACTTAACACAACTCTAAAATAATACAACAAATTACCCTAAATAGTCTACAACATTACACGTGCAATTTGTGTGTGACCCCTTTCTTTGATTTCTTCAGCACACCTTAAGGTCTTCTCAATGTGGTACCCTCCTCCAATGCTTACTTCCCTCTCCAAATGGGAACAATAGCTCTCAAATACACTCACATTAACATGTAATTTGAAATTCATCATGAAAAGAAATTCAAGCTCTAACTCATTCAATTCACTTCTTGTTAAACCACCAACTTTTGCAAAGTATGAATTTCTGAAATTCCTGCCAAATAAAAAGTAGCCACTTTAGTATCATTTTATTCCCTGTTTTCAAAACTATAAACTAAAGATAGAAAAAATAATTGATTTTTTGGGGTAAATAAATCATATTTGTTGTTAAACTAATTCAACTTTAAACATTTTGACTTATGAAAGCTCCATAGATACTTTGAATTTTGATGGTAGAGAATTTAGGTTGAAATAAAAAGTTCATTTTTTACTATCAAAAAAGTTAATTTTCTAACATTAACCAAAATAAATTTTACTCGCAATGCAATTGTCCGTAGATCATTAGATCAGATAGAAAATGTTTATCTCTCTTAATCTAAAATTTACGAACAATTGCACTATAGTAGAGTGAAGTCATTGGGGATCCAACATGCATGACGATTGGTCATGCTTTGAAGCAATATAATTACAGATTAAGATTTTAATAAACAAACTTTGTCCAAATTTGACAAACCCTTTACCAAATTGTTACCTTGAAAATAATGTGAGAAATTAATTTCTCTTTAAAAAGAAACAAATTCATGAAAACAAATAGAGAAAAAGAAGGAAGAAGAGTACTCACATATCTTCAACATATTTTGAAGCAACCATAATAGTTGTTATGAGAAGTCTATGAACATTTCTTGAATTAATTCTAAACCCAAGATTATTTTGGCAAAACCGATCAATATAGACATAAGCAACAACATAAACCGAAGGTCCAGCACGTGTGTATCTAAAAATTCTCTCTAAATAAGATTGAATGGTTAAATCAGGAATCTCTCTACAATCAAAGATTTTTGTGCTTGCTTTGGACAAAACTCTAGAAGAACAATTCTTCACAATTCTTTGTGCTCTTGCCATGTTCCTCTCAATTAATGAAGCTAGAACATTTATCACTAATGGGGTGTTTGAATCTTCTTTGTATGAATAGGAATATAAATCATAGTGTAGTTTTCTTGGAGATATTGTCAAAGAAGAAGAATCCATCAAAAAAGGGGAAATTTTCTTCTTCTTTTTTTCTTGTAGAAGAAGGTTTTGAAAGAGATTGGTGTGTATAAAGCTTGAAGACTAAGAATGTATTAATTTGTTGTTAAGAAATTATGTTGGAAGTAATGAAGAAAGTTTTAGGAGTGGAATTTATATATAAAGGAGAATGGAGTTGGCAATGGAGGGAGAAAGATAAATTTTTGGACTATTAGGATTGAGAGAGGGTGAATAAAGAAAAAGGGATATGATTTTTTATTTTATTTTAATGGGTCCTATATTATTAGTTTATTTATTTTTAATGGAAGGAGTGAAAGACTTTTTTGGACTATTAGGATTTGGAGAAGGTGAGTAAAGAAAGATTGGTATGATTTTTTTATTTTTTATTTATTATTGGGTCCTATAGTATTAATTTATTTTTATTTTTTGATGTGTGAGAAAGAGAACATTGAATAGCAATGTGGTTTTGGCCATTTGGATTCTAGAGAGGTGGGTGGAAGCTTGATGATTAGAAAAATGACAAATGAAAAAAATATTAAAGATATGAGTGGTTACTCTTTGTGATGGCAAATTACAAACAGTGCCAGCTATTTTTGTTCTATGTGTTGCATAAAAAACAAGGCAGTATCTTCACCATGCAAGTAGTCACCTGCAACTTAATTACTCACTAGATAATTATTGTGTTTTAATTGTTTATTTTATTATAATAAAAAAATAAAAGGAGAGTTGAGTTAAGAAATTTATCAAGGTCAAGAAAAGTTCAAGATTTAGCTAGCACTTGTAGATTCTACATTTAAATATGCATTTGGTTTTATTTGCAGAGATCAAATGTATATTTAAGCCATGTTTAGGATAGTAATTACATATTATTTATCAACAAAGTTTTTGCATCAATAATGAAATTTGCATCAAAGTTTTTATGCATTATGAACGCTTATATGCTAATAGAGATAATTAAGTGTTTAAATAGTTGTTGGAATTGGATCATCTCCTACGACGCACTTGTTTCGTGAGTGATGAGAGAATCTGAAAATTAATAATGAAGAGATGAGAATGAGATAGAGGAAAATGATCAAAAATAGATAGACACGTAAAAGGTAGTAAGGAGTGCAACAATAAAGGATTCAGATCCCAAAACGTCTTAAAGAAAGAGTACACAAAACTAAATGATAGTTACAAACCACTTTACCAGTTAAGAAAACAATGTTGTATGCGAGGCTCCTCTTCACGCGTACATTTTAGAAAGTAAAAACTACAACTAAACCTTGCATATTATTAAGCAATTTATGTAATCCCTTTTTAAAAACATTAAAGTTTTTGGTTCCTCAGGTATACATTTCTTGCAATTTTGGTTCATACTCAGACTTCAGTCCTAAATTATAGCATTACTAACAATGAATTAGTTCAAATGTTAAGCGATTTGAGACCTTTAAATATATGGTCATGACTCATAAGTTCGGTTTTTGGCTTATATGTATAGAAGAAACTCAGTTGAGAGGGATGAACCTATTTTATGTGTACATATCTTTTTCAACAGAAATTAATCATTGAATGACAATAAAAACTTCATATTCATATGATAGTAATAAAAAATTACAGCATCAACATAACACCATTTGTATGATTGGATGCATTTGACAATGAACAACATACAAGTGAGATTAAAAACAATAGTATCACCCTTTCTCTATTTCCTTGAAACTGCCGTACCACCGACAGTGAGGTGAAGGACAAGAACGGAAATAGAAGTGTGACAATATAGCTGGTTGGTTGTTGAGTGGGAGATTATGGACCTACAAAATTAAAGAACATTTAAATGTGGTTATAGTGTTTGTATACTTTTTTGATATAGAAAGATTTGATATCATAACAAATAATTTATGAAGGCCGGAGGAAACTATCATTTTCCTATATTTATTTATTATATATTATTTTTTGGTAGAATTTATATACTACTCTATAAGATAAATTTTGCATCATGTATAAATTTTATACCATTAGATTAATTGGTTTCACCTTTGGGAAAAATAAAACATTTGTTTGCTTATCGTTTAGTAAACACAACTTCAGTAAACTTATGCAATTTTTAACTGTTAACCCAAACTTCGAGTGATTCATCTTATTGGAATGCACGTCATCAACTAATATCTTGTAGTCTAATTCAAAGATAAACCTATAATGATCTGATGTTATAATCCACTCGAGGCCTTGATGCAGCCCCCAAACTTCACTCTCCGCCGGAGACATATAAGCCTTTATAACATCTGTCATAGCCCCAAAAAACCGTCCTTCATTATATCGTAAGACATCAATAAGTGCCGAAAACATCAATAAACTTTGAAAAAAATTGAAACTCCAATTAGAGATTTTATTCCTTTCACATGAAAGGCTTAATTTTTGGTGTATATAATTTTAGGCTTAAATATGTAAATTGTCTCTGTAATTTGGTGTGTTTTTTGTTTTCATCCTTGTATCTTTTTTTTAAATAACCCCTGTAAGTTAATAATTTTTTGCTTTTCATCCCTCCCGTTAAACTCTGTTACAAAAACGCCTTGTTGGCTAACTGCGTGTGTCATGCATGTTGAGTGCTGAGTTGGCTAAATCCTCTTATGTGGATTGACAGATGATCCCTGACTATATTACAAGGGCCAAAACCAAAAACAAAAAGGTAAGAGGGACAAATTTAAAACGTGGGGGGTGCTGACTTGGCTAAACACGTTTAAGTGGACTGAGAGATGATCCTAGACTATATTACAGGGACCGAAACCAAACACACTTATGTAGAAGTTGTGGAATTCAATTGGAGAAAAAGACTTAATGAATCATGAAGACATTGTTAGCAGGGCATGCGATTTCAGGGGCGCAAAAGAAGAAGAATATGGCAGAGAGAGAAAAGAGGAAGATGGAAACAACAAGGTTTATAATTTCAAAACTTGTAACTTCATGATTTTTAATTTCGTTCCTCTATAACTTTTTGTTTTTGGTTTTGGTCCCTGTAATATAGTCAGTGATCATCTGAAAGACCACCTAAATTTAGAATTTTGTTATTTAGGTGCTTTTAATTTCGTCCCTTTATACCTTTTCGTTTTTGGTTTTGGTCCTTGTAATATAGTCAGGGATCATATGTCAGTTCACATAAGCGTGTTTAGCCAAGTCAGAATCCACCACGTCACATGACGTTTCCCAGCAAGATGTTTTTGTAACAGAGTTTGACGGAGAGACGGAAAGCAAAAAGTTATTAACTTACAGGGGTTGTTTTAGAAAGCAAAAAAGATACAGGGACGAAAACAAAAACACGCCAAATTATAAGAACAATTTACATATTTAAGCCTCAATTTTACAAAAGAATGCATGATGACTATAAGAGTTGTGTCACGTCAATAAATAGTGTCTCCTCAATATAAATTTTGAAAGGGAACTACAAAATTACAAACAAATATAAAGAGTCAAAGTTGTATTGAATTTTTATACTGGGTCTAAATTATATTTACACAATCAACTTGTAAAGTAAGAGTGTCACTCTTTATAAACTTTAATTTAAAGTTTATCTTTCCTACGTGAAACTTGAGTTTTTTCCATGCACGTCTTACAAACGTCCAACACTATATGGTGGGTGGATCGATTAATAGACTATGACACTATATAGATCAAACTTAAGCATAGAAAACCAACTTGCAAGGAAGCATGACATCCGATATTTTATTTTAATATACTTAAATGAGTTAGACCCGATATAAATGTTTGGTAACCCATTAAAAAATAGGGCAAAAAATAGTCGACATACTTGGAAGATAAGTATAATAAAGCGTAAATAATACTTCCTTCTCTCCAAATTATATGTCGCTTTGACGAAAAATTTGTGTCTTAAATCATACTTCGCATTACAATATCAATAAAGCATTTTCTCAAAAAGAAAATGAAGCATTAATGTTAATTTTCCTATTATAACATTAACTATTTATTACTCTCTATTCTTTTAATTCTTTAATTTATGATTCTCATATCTTTTAGGGTTAAATATGTTTTTGGTCCTTATAAATATACCAACTTTTTCTTTTAGTCCCTCTAAAATTTTCCTTCAACTTTTAGTCCCTTAAAAATTTCCCATCTTCACTTTTGATCCCTCATTTAAAGTAAACTCATATCTAGAATTCATATTTTTTTTAATAAAACTTTGCAGAAAAATTCATAATATTACAAGAATCACTTCCAAAAAAAATAAGAATCTTTTAACAAAACATGAATTTAATATGAATTTTTATATTTTTTATAGTTAAAAATTAATATTTAATTTATGTTTTGTTAAAAAATTCAAAAAAAAATTGGGAATGATTTTTACAATATTCTACATATATTTGCACAATTTCATTAAAAAAAATACTAAAATTAACTTTAAAATAGGGACCAAAAGTAGTGATTGAAAATTTTATAGGGACTAAAAGTTGAAGGAAAATTTTAAAGGGACTAAAACGAAAAGTTGATATATTTATAAAGACTAAAAATATATTTAACCTTATCTCTTATTAAGAACAATTTTGTAAAACAACTCATATATATCCTTCTCATACAAAATTAATTACATTTCTTAATACTAGTGAAATGATCAAAGCATCGTATAATTTAGGATGGAGAAGCATGTAACATTTTGGTCCAAGAAATGATACCATCTCGACATAAATTTAAAAGAAAATTGAAGGAGAATGTCAAACTACAAATGAGAAAGATATAAATACCTAAATTGCTCCCAATAAAAAAAAGTATATGAAAAGCTAAATGTTGTTTCTACGGTCATTTAATAACAATTATTGAGATAATATTTTTTATATTTTCATTGTATTTTTACTGTCTCTATTAATTTAATTTTTGTGTTAATATCTACATTTTATTGTATATTTTTATTGTCCCGTAAATTATCTCAACTTGTTCAAATAACGCACCAAATTATAAAGTTGACTTGACTCTTGCTTTGGAGTTTTGTGCCGTTTGTAAGTCCAATCGGCAACTATTTAGAGGACAAGCAAGTACTGCTATGCTCTAGCTGTAGAGCTTGGATGGTACCACACGAGTGCAATGAGATCGTATTCCACGTGCTTCCTTCTTTGGAGAAAAAACAGAGAATTCTAGTAAGTAGTAGCAATGCTCTCATTCATTGTTTACGGCACAAAAGTTAAGTTTAGTTGTCAAAGCAAAGGTGTATTTTGTCAGATAATATAATATTGAATTTAATTAGTTTTGGGTTCGAACTAAGGGTGTCTAATCTTAGCTACAACTTTGTTGTTATTAACTAGGTTTTTTTTCCTTCTTAAATAGTCTAATGACTAGAATTCACCTTTTTAAAGATGAACAAATGGGGTGTTTGAGGTTCGAACTCGGACCCCTGCATATAACAATGCATGTCCCTACTATTGTGGAAAACCTAAATCATGTATCGGGTAAATGAAACTCTTGATGAGAATTTATAAAGATGGGGCATTCGTCACTTCACAAGTCGGTTTTGTGATGATTAGTTAGGTCCCAAATTTCAACATGGTATTAGAGCTTGTCGAATTCAAGGGTCACCTACATATTCATGCACCAACCCAAATCTCACATTGAATAGATGAGACTCTTGATGAAAATTTATAAAGAGGAGACACTCCTCACTTCACAAGCCGTGCAATACTCACAAGGGACAACTAAGCTTTACCGTCAATCTTTTTCTGTTTTATTATATCTTCTTTGTAACTATTATTTTTATAAATTATGTTATTCATTACTATGGTATAGTGAATCCCTAGAGTTAGTTGATGGGTTATCAAGTTGGTTAGGGGTTAGATAGATCATAACCCTCTTATAAATCTATATCATTTAATATAAATCTTTATGAGTATCTTCCTCATTAATACTCTTTTTTTTTTCTTTTTTATCGATCATTATGATCTGTATTATCTCTACGATTTCATGATTAATAATATGTTATCAGAGTAATATCCGAGAGATGAAAATTATGCTTCCCCTTATGATTCAAAAAACTATGAAGAAGATGAATATGACGATGATGAAATTCTCAACACTTCTCCAATTCTGGAATCTTCTGCTTTGCAAAATATAATTGTTTTCGGCAACTTTGAAAATCCAATCGTCTTGGTCTCTAGCACTTCAATCGCATCTGAAGATGATGGAATCTCCCATCAAGATTAGGGAGATATCTTGTTTCCTTGGTGTTCTTGTTGCAACGACGTTGATGTTTGAAGCCAAGCAAGAAATGAAAAAATCAATTAAGTGTTCAAGCCACCACTTCTATGATCAACTGTAAACACGACGACAAAGTCAGTTGATTCTCGCTAGATAAGCACATCAAGAAAGGTGAAAGGCTTTCTGATTCGCTAATATGTTCGATGAAAATTGTATTTCTTACGGTGTTCGAAGATTCGAAATCATTAGGATTCAAAGTAACTACCATATCAAAAGCGTTCAAGAGAAATTTGAAGGTTGGTTATGACATATATAGTTTCATCTAAGAGGCCATAAGAATTTGAATGCAAGAAGAAATAAACTTGAAAAAGATGTTCTTAGGTAGTTAGGAAAACATGTGTCCTGAATGTAAATTAAGTTTTTTTTTTTTTTAAGAAATGCATGTGAATTAAGTTAAATTCTTTTTTTTTTTACTATAAATAGAAGATTATTCTCCAAGTTAACGAATTCATTTTCATTCTGTAAATTTTTCTATTAGATTGCACATTCGTCCATATATGATAAAACATTTTTCTGATTATTGATCAAACTATGTAGGTAACTCATTCTCATTCACAATAATACCGTTTTCTTTCATTTTTGCTGTTATTTTCTGCATTTTTTACACTCAATGTCCTTGCTTGTATTTTTACAACATTTATCCATTTTCACGTGTTTCTTGCACTATAAAAATATACTTGAGACAATAAACCTATCAACTTAAAATCCTTAATGATCTAACTTAACTCTAAATTGATCATTAGTTCATTTGTTGGAGTAGAATTTTTGTCAACGCTCTCTAAACCTTTTTTATCCATGTTATTAACCCTCCCAATTCTTCAAAGGAATAGGCTCTTGTTATGTGTAATTCAATGTTGGTTTGTTAACTAAGCTAGAGAGTTGGTTAACTAGTTAATAGAGTTAGTTTCTAGAGAAATACTTGCTTAGGAAGAAACTCAAATGTAAAAAGTTTGGGCACACTCACATAATTACTTTTCTTTTTAAAGATAAATTGGTTTAATGATGTTAAATGATGTGACTGATTTGTTTATCATTTAATTTTTTTAGACTAAAATGCACTTTTGGTCTCCCCAAGTTTCACAAACTTGCAATTTTGGTCTCCCAGAGTTTAAAAATAGCACTTTTGATGTCTTAAATTTTACCCCATTTGCAAATTCATGACCCCCTTAATGTGGATATTATTAAAAATAAATTAAATCCGACTCTGATAATTGCAATTTATAATAAAAGAAAAAAACATAAAACAATGAAAAGACACGTGAGATAAAGCATATAGTAAAGAAACAAAAAACTTAGAGAAATCTACAATAAAGAATGACGATTTTATTTCTGTTTGTATCTATGTATAAGACTTTCTCTATACTTATCAAAGATTATTCTACCAAAGAATGACGATTCAATTGTAGATAAATCTTATTAATCTATTCCCCAACTTATCAAACTCAAAAAAAGAAAGACCAAACCTCAAACCTTTGTTGCTAGGTTAAAGAGTTATAAAAGCATGGAGAAATATTTCACGGGTGCCAATCCAATATAGAAAGGACACAGTAAAAAACATTTAACCCAAATCCTTCATTGCCTAGTTGATTCAATATTTTTTTTTCTTAAAGAAAAAAATATATAAAGTACATAGTATTGTACCGAGAATAAAATATTACAGGAATATTATCAGAATAATTGATGGGTGTTTGATTTCATTGTCTCCTGCAATATCTATGTACGTATATGTAAAGTACATAATTTGCTACCGACATACAAAATTGATGAAATAATCTTCTATCTCTCGTATTAAGTATTCAATCAGAAAAATTAAAGCTTACAACAAATCTCAAGATTCTAACTCTAATAGAAAAAATACATATATACAATATCTGACACACATAAATATTGAGAAAAAACCCATATCTCACATCAGATGGATAAGACTTTTGATAAGAGTTTATATAGAGGATGCAATTCTCATCTTATGAACCGATTTTTAAAGTAATGATTATTTCTTCTATATAAACTTCTATCAAAAGTTTTATCTATCCGATGTAGGATATGGGTTGAATCAAACGGGGTTCACTACTCATGTATTTTCAGGATATTTGTTTGTGGTTATAAGATCAACCATTAAAACAAAATAGACGTGCTTGCATGTCAATAAGTTAGGGCTAAGGGGACATAATCCGGCAACAATAGCAAATAAATCTTTAGGCTTGGACGTGCCGTATTAGATTTTCGAATCCAAAGGACATACATGAATGAGACCAACCTATGATATTGGATTTTCATTTCAACTTAATTTATCTACCACTAACTTAGAACAACAAAATTGACCATTATTGTAGGAATGCACAAAATTTAGAACAAAATTACCACTATTATTTACTGTTACTTTTTTTTTTAAGAAAAGGACAAATTTTTCTGAACATCAAATCCATTGTCTACTACTCATGCTATTACAAACCAACCAAAAAAATAATCTCATTTGAACTTTACCACTTAGAAACTATTTTACTTCTCCACCATTTAATTTTTTTATTTCACTTCTTCAGTTTTTCAGAGATAAGTAAAAGTCGTACTAAAAAATAAACAAAGCATTAGAATTTTCAATATTTGAATTTTCTAGAACTAATAAGTTATCCTGAACAAAAAGTACGTTTTAGAAAAACAAATTTCAGTTTTCCTTTTTTAACAAAATTTAATTTCGGTTTTTTGGTATAAGTAATTTTTCTGTACAAATATTTTTTCTTTTTCAAGTTGTCAAATGGTTAAAAATTCATCCCTCCAGGTGAATAAGGTTGGAATCCATGGTTGAAACTTCCAACCCTGCATACTGCAAGGTCCTTACCAATTGAGCTATGTTTACGAAGACTTGTTACAAGTCTTCTAGTATAAGTTGTTTAGACTAAAAAAAAATCACATTCCAAAAATATGAAATTTTAGTTTTTCAATACTTTCGAAAAACTTAATTCAATTTTCTACAAGTTTCAATTTTTGAAAGCTTGATTTGAATTTTTGAAACGTTTTGCTTTCTTTTTTAGAAAACTCATCTTTCAGTTTTTGTAAACATTTTTTTGTTATGAAAAACTCGTGTCTTCCGGAAAAACTAAATTTAAATTTTCTAATTTTAAAATTTTTAGAGAAATAAAAATAGTAAGTTTTTTTTATCAATTGTGTTGGTGGAAGGGTTGATTGTGGATATATAAAAACCTTTGAATGGAGAGATACTTCTATGTAGGATCGAAAGACCCCTCGTTGCTCAAGACAGATACAATACATTAGGGGTGGACAAGTTGGGCCGACCCGCCCCGGGACCGGCCGATCCGCGAGAAAATAAGGGGAAACGGGCGGGCCAAACCGGGTTGGCGGGTTGGGCGGGTTGATAATTCGGTTTCTACTGGGTAGTAAGGGACAGTTACGGGGGGTGTGTATAGCACCGTTTTTAACTGAACCCGAACCGAATTAGGCCCAAAATATTTTTTCAACTCAACCCAACACAGCCTCCATATTAATACTTAATTTTTCCCCACTAAAACCCTAGATCTCATTTGTGCCGCCGTTTCACCATTTCATTTCACTCCTAAGTTTCACTCAAATCTTCTTCATTTACAATCATCATGTTCCTAGTTTTTCTGTTCTGCTGCATAATTTTCACAGTTCATCATCATCTTGTCCTCGTTTCTTCAACCTTTCTTCTCCATTTCTGTTGCATTTAATCGTTGTTCATGAGTGTCATGAGATGCAGATCCAGATTACTAGTATTTACTGTGAAAATAAAACCCTCTCATCCAAATTTTCATTTAAATTTTCTGAATTTGTTGATTATTTTGTATACATTTTGTTGGAACAAAGGGTGTTTAACAATACCACTTTTAGTTTTGATGATAACAAGGTATTAAAAATTGTCAATTGGATATGCTAATATTTGTTCAAGTATGCAGGATCTTAGTCAAAGATTTTAATCTTAGAAGACATTCTGAAAGAACAAATGAAGAGCAAATCCTTTAAGAAGCTTGTTGCAAGTGATTCAGAAGACTTAGAGGGCCTGAAGAATCATTAGAAACTGTTTCGAGAGGTTATGAAGACTTAGAGAATCTGAAGAAGCTGTTTCGAAGAAGTGCAAGTCAAGAGGTCCTGAAGACTTTGAGAGTCTGAAGAAGCTATCTCGAGAAGCGCATATCTACAGGATCTGAAGAACGAAGAGAGTCTGAAGGAGCTGAAGAGAGTCTGAAGCTCAACAGAGTCTGAAGTTCTACAGAGAGTCTGAAGACTGCAAACTCAAGATTATGATTTGATGAATTTCTGAAGGCATTTTGTTGCAGAAGGAATATTCATATGGAGTAACGGCTATTTCAAGTCAACTTAAGCATGGGATGCTTTTTGACAAAGAGCGCAGGAAAATGACAGAGTACTTGTACGACCACCTTCTCCACTACTCCACTACTTGTACTATTGGCAGTTGTGTCTACTGGTATTTTCGCTCCAAGTGGAATGGAATTCAAAATTGTTTTAGAAGGACGACTACCATATCAAGCAACAAATTAACAGTGGTTGATCAAGCTTCTAGATCACTCTGTGATGTGCTGGCATCTCTCAACGTCTTTCTCAAACCTCTATATAAATGAATGAAGACTTGAAGAATTCGTTACTGACTTACTGAACTCTCATGCATATATTGAAATACTCCCTGAGTCAAGCCAAACACATCAACAACTTGGGAAATTCTTACAAACTTCATTATCCTAGAATTTATAAGTGTAACAGAAAACAAAGTCTCTCTTATTTGTTTGTATTTGTGAACACCACTGATTGGATATCAAGTGTTCAAACTCTTATTCAATTTTCTGTAAATTGTGTTAGAAGTCTCTTGCTTGTGTGCTTGAGCAATAGAAGTCTCTTGGGTGTGTCCTTGAGCAATAGAAGTCTCTTGGGTGTGTCCTTGAGCATTAGAAGTCTCTTGCCTGCGTGTTTGAGCATTGAAAGTCTCTTGTTGTGTGCTTGAGCAACTTGTAATTTGAAATTACATTTTAGTGAACTCTCCTTGGTAGTGCAAGGGGGACAAGACTACTTCCGGTTTGTGGAAGGAACCTGTATAATTGCTTGTGTTCTCACATACCCTTATCTCTTTACTTATTCCGCTGCATAGACTCTGAACTCCTTCAAACTCTAATTTGTGAAACATAATTCTTTCTTTAGAAAAGAGCAAAAAAGTTAACACAATTCACCCCCCCCATCTTGTGTTTTTCTCACCTTCAGTTGGAATCAGAGCACCGGCTTTGTTGTCATAACACTTAACAGTGTGACAGAAAAGATCCAGAGAAAAACATGTCTTCCGGTGAACCCACAACTTCTGGTGGTGGTGCTGCTATACCTTATGATTATGGATCCAGTAACAGTAACGGAGACCCTGAGGAATTCTCATGGTGGAAAACCAACCTCTACAGTTATGTCATGGGCTTAGATGAAGAACTATGAGACATACTTGAAGATGGTGTTGGTGACTTGGTACTTGATGATGAAGGAGCTGCTATTGACAGAAAGAAATACACTGCTGCTCAAAAGAAAAGCTACAAGAAACATCACATAATCAGAGGAGCACTTGTCACAGCCATTCCCAAATCAGAATATATGAAGATGAGTGACAAGTCTACTGCAAAAGCTATGTTTGTTTCTCTCTATGCAAACTATGAAGGTAGCAAGAAAGTCAGAGAAGCAAAAGTTCTCTTGCTTGTTCATCAGTATGAACTGTTCAAGATGAAAGATGATGAAAGTATTGAGCAAATGTACTCAAGATTTCAGACTCTAGTCTCTGGACTCCAAATATTGAAGAAGAGCTACATAGCTTCTTATCATGTGAGCAAGATTCTGAGAAGCTTACCCTCAAGATGGAGACCTAAGGTAACTGCCATTGAGGAAGCTAAAGATTTAAACACTCTAAGTGTTGAAGATCTTGTCAGTTCCCTCAAGGTTCATGAGTTAAGTCTCAATGAACATGACTCTGTTAGAAAGTCAAAAACCATTGCTCTAAAGTCAAAAGGAAGATCCTCAAAAGCTCTCAAAGTTGAAGAATCTGAAAACTAATCTCCTTCTGATGACTCTGAGGAAGATCCTGATGTTGCTAGAGAAATGACTATGCTTTCCAACAGACTGGAGTACCTAGCTAGAAAGAACAAGAAGTTCTTGGGCAGAAGCAGTGGTAGAGGATCTAAGAAAGAAGATCAGAAAGGTTGATTCAACTGCAAGAAGCCATGACATTTCATTGCTGATTGTCCATATTTGCAAAAAGAAAAATCCAAGTCAAAGAAGTCAACCTTCAAGTCCAACAAGTTCAAGAAGCAGATCAAAAAGAGTCTTATGGTTACTTGGGAAAATCTAGACAATGAGTCAAGATCTGATGAAGATGATGCTAAGGATGAAGTTAATGTAGCTATGGGTTTGGTAGCAACAACTGAACCTGAAAAGGAATCATCAAATGCAGAATCTGATACAGACTCTGAAAGTGAAGAAGAGGTATATTCTAAACTCACTAGATCTAAACTGATTTATTCTCTCAAAGAGCTTCTTGGTCATTATGAAATCAAATCCACAGAGTTGAGGAAAGTTAAACAACAGCACTATAAGTTGTTGAAACTTCATGAATCAACTGTGACGGAGTTGAATGCTTTAAAGATAGAAAATGAAAACTTAATGAATAAGAAGTGTGACAGTAAACACTTGAGTGAGCAGGATGCTGCTCTACAAGAGTTTATTGCCAATGGAATTGATAGATCCAAAGTGGCATCCATGATTTATAGCATTTATCATAACAAAGGAAAAGGTCTTGGATTCACTTAAGGTAACTCTAATGAAGTGATTCTTAAACCATGTTCTGATGGCGCCAAAGAAGCTTTTGAAAATCATTTTGGGTCAGAGTCTGAAAAAGTCAACATAGTGACTCATTCAGAACCTAAAGCTTCAAGCTCTAAGGCAATGACTAAGTCAAAGCAAAAGAACCTAAAGACAAAGGTAATGAACAACTTTGAATAAGAGGCTCCAAAAGTTCAGATTCTGAAGAAACCAGATTCTGAAGGAAACAGAGTCTGAAAACCAGAAGCCCGAGATTCAAAGAAGAGAAGCTATGTGTGCTAAGTTGGACTCTAGATTAAGAGGTTCTGAACCTAAAGTCTGGAAGAAAACAATGGCTCAGACTTTCAGATACAAGACACAAAAGAGATTCAATGTTTCAAGGACTAACCCCAAAGGACCCGTAAAGATATGGGTACCTAAATCTGAAATTGTTGATATTGCATATATGTCTAAAAGGACAAGAAAAGCATAAGTCATGGTATCTAGACAGTGGCTGCTTGTGACATATGACGGGACAAAAGTCTATGTTCCTAACTCTGGCCATGAAAGAGGGAGGAACTGTGGGATTTGGAGGAAACCAAACTGGCAAAATCATTGGTACTAGAACCATTGGTAACTCCTTTATCTCAATCAATAATGTGTGGTTTGTAGATGGACTAAGACATAACATACTCAGCATAAGTCAATTGTGTGATAGTGGTTATGAAGTTTTGTTTAATAAGAACAACTGCACAGTATCAACAAAGATGATCAATCCATTGTCTTCAAGGGAAAAAGAAGAAACAATGTTTACAAAATTAAATTCTCCGAACTGGCTGATCAGAAGGTAGTTTGTCTTCTATCAATGAGTGATAAAAAATGGTTGTGGCACAGAAGGTTGAGACATGCTAACTGGAGGTTAATCTCTAAGCTTAACAATTTACAACTGGTCAGAGGATTACCAGACATTGATTATCATTCAGATGCTCTATGTGGAGCATGCCAGAAAGGTAAAATTGTTAAATTTTCTTTTAAACCAAAGGAAATTGTTTCTACCTCCAGACTCTTGGAGCTACTCCATATTGATTTGTTTGGACCAGTTAGTACTACATCTTTATATGGAAGTAAATATGAATTAGTCATAGTTGATGACTACAGTAGCTGAAGTTGGGTTATGTTTCTGAAGTCTAAAGATGATTCATATACTGTGTTTAGTAAATTCTGCATCTAAGTACAATCTGAAAAAGAAATGAAAATCTTAAAAGTCAGAAGTGATCATGGAGGAGAATTTGAAAATGAGTCATTTGAAATATTTTGTGAAAAACATGGAATCATCCATGAATTCTCTTCTCCTAGAACTCCACAACAAAATGGGGTTGTAGAGAGAAAGAATAGATCTTTACAAGAAATGGCAAGAACCATGATTCATGAAAACAATTTGGCTAAACATTTTTGGGCAGAAGCAGTAAACACATCATGTTATGTTCAAAACAGGATCTATATTAGACCCTTGTTGAATAAAACAACATATGAACTCTTTAAAGGTATGAAACCTAACATATCTTACTTTCATCAGTTTGGATGTACATGTTATATTCTAAACAACAAAGTCTATCTAAAGAAATTTGATGACAAAGCCCATAAGGGAATCTTTTTAGGTTACTCTGAAAGGTCTAAGACATATAGACTGTATAATTCAGAAACACAATGTGTTGAAGAATCTATGCACGTCAAATTTGATGACAAGGAGCCTGAAAGTAAAACTCCAGAGCAGGATGAAATTTTTGCAGGTTCACAAGAGTCTGATGATAACTCAGAACCTGATCAGACTCCAGAGTCTGATGATACTCCAGAAGCTGTAGCATCCCCTGAAGTTACTGATGAAGTAGCTTCTGAAGAAGCTCAAGATGGTTCTCAGCAAGCTGATCAATCTAAAAACGCGTTCAAATATAAGTCTTCACATCCTGAGGATCAAATTATTGGCAACAAAGAAAGTCCCACAAGAACTAGATTATATTTCAGACAAGAAAAGTCTGCTTTGGAATTGTTATCAATAATAGAACCTGCATCAGTTGACGAAGCACTTGCAGATGAAGGATGGATCCTAGCTATGCAAGATGAACTCAATCAATTTAGAAGGAATGATGTATGGGATCTAATAGCTAAGCTTGAGCACAAGAAAATAATTGGAACTAAATGGGTGTTCAGAAACAAGCTTAGTGAGCAGGGAGAAGTAAATAGAAACAAAGCCAGACTTGTTGCTCAAAGCTACAGTCAACAAGAAGACATTGATTACACTGAAACATTTGCTCCAGTTGCAAGATTGGAAGCAATCAGGCTACTTCTTTCCTACGCAGTTAATCACAACATAATTCTGTATCAAGTGGACGTTAAGAGTGCATTTCTTAATGGTGTCATTTCTGAAGAAGTGTATGTCAAACAACCTCCAGGTTTTGAGGATCTAAAAAATCCTGACCATGTTTATAAACTGAAGAAATCACTATATGGCTTGAAACAAGCTCTCAGAGCTTGGTATGATAGACTGAGTAATTTCTCAATTAAAAATGATTTTGAAAGAGGTCAAGTTGACACTACATTATTCAGGAAGACTCTTAAGAAAGATATTCTAATTGTTCAAATTTATGTTGATAAAATAATTTTTGGTTCAACTAATGGTTCTCTTTGCAAGGAATTTTCTAAGTCAGTGCAGGATGAGTTTGAAATGAGCATGATGGGAGAATTGAAATTCTTTCTGGGAATTCAAATCAAGTAATGCAAAGATGGAGTCTATGTTCATCAATCCAAGTATACTAAGGAGCTTCTGAAGAAATTCAATCTTGAAGATTGTAAGGAAATGAACACTCCAATGCATCCAACCTGTAAGGAAATAAACACTCCAATGCATCCAACCTGTAAGGAAATAAACACTCCAATGCATCCAACCTGTAAGGAATCTGATATCTTGGGCTAGCAAGAGACAAACAACTATTGCTTTGTCAACAGCAGAAGCAAAATACATCTCAGCTGCTAGTTGTTGTACACAACTACTTTGGATGAAACATCAGTTAGAGGATTATCAAATAATTGAAAATTGTATCCCAATTTATTGTGATAATACAACTGCTATTTGTTTGTCAAAGAATTCAATTCTAAATTCAAGAGTCAAGCACATTAAAATCAAACATCATTTTATTAGAGACTATGTTCAAAAAGGAATTTTAGATATTCAATTCATTGATACTGATCATCAATGGGCTGACATATTTACTAAGCCTTTAACTGTTGAGAGATTTGATTTTATTAAGAAAAATTTGAACATGTGTTTTGTCTCTAAGTAATGTTTTCCTCTGAATTAGAATTCAGCTTCTGAAAGTTATTCAGACACTATTTGAGTATCAGACTCTCTTTTGGAGACTCTGAGAAAAATAAGCTTCTGAAAGACACTCAGACTCTGTTAAGGAGACTTAGACTCTGAGTAACATGTATTAGTGGAAAGCTGGCAGTTATGACTAACGACGCCTGCCCCACTACAGTAACAGTTACTTTTTGGTTTTCAGACGTGGTCTGTCTGTATTGGGCAATAACTCAAAGGGCAATGATAGTATTCGTTTTAACATGTATCCTCGCGCCTTCCCTTTGCTTTATGTTTGTGTGTTTGTTTGTCTTTAATGCTATTGTATGTTTGTCCCCTTTTGAATTGCAAACTTTTTGACAAAACTCACTAAGTCATTCACACACTACGCTCACAATTCACTACCTACACTTTTTCTATTATGAACTCTCTCTCTCTCTCTCTCTCTCTCTCTCATTCTCTGAAAACCTTTGAAAAATCTCAAAACCTAGAACCATTCTCCAATGGCAACTTCAAGCAATGCATCGATTCTGAAGATCAACCCAGGTTAATCATATGTTATCAAACCCAGAACCATGTGTATGGTTAAAGAAACTCTAGAAGTTCAAGTGGAATCTCCCGTAGATTTTAGAGCTCTTCACAGACACGGGATTGACATTCATACCCACATTCTCTGTCAAGGTATGGCTGAATATTTTGGTATGTTGAATGGACCAACATATCAAGAACTAGTAAGAGATTTCTGGGTAAGGGCTAAAGTCTACGACAAAGAAGCTGCTATCTTTGAAGAAGTTCAAGCAGTAAACAATGATGAGTCCTTGGTAGGAAAGACAAGGGCTGAGATGGGTCTGGAGCCTTACAGAGGCATGGAAGTAAGGGTTGCAGTGATGGGAATTCCAATTACCATCAATGAAGAAATAATTGTCAGATCCTGCAGGGTGGCAAATGAAGGAAAATTTCAATGGAATATTAGCAAGAAGAGTGATTGGGCTGAGAGGTGCAACGAACTGTTCTTCAAGGGAAGACCATCAAACAAGTTGGTGGACATGCACAAGGATCACAGAGTGCTCCTGAAGTTGATAACAAACTGTCTACTTCAAAAAAGAGGAGGCTCTGATACTCTGTCTTTGGACCACAGAGTAGTGTTGTATTTCTTAGCAACAATGGAGAAGATAAACTTCCCCAAGTACGTGATGTACCACATGTGTTGGGCCATCAAGGAAAGTCAAACAAAGCAGAGGAAGCAAGTTACTTATGGGAGACTCTTATCTGAAATCTTCTGTCAAGGGAGATTGCTGGAGATTCTGAGAGGCACTGGTGTAGTGTCTGACAAGCAGTTGGGTACTGTTACAGGAAGGATTATCAATGGCAAGACTCTTCAGTACATGAAGATTTTCAAGAAGTGTGAACAACACGAGTAGGACATGAGAGAATCATTAGTTCAATCTGATCTAATGATAGACTTCGGTCCAATCTCAAAGGAGGACAATCTAGAGGTCCTGGCAAGGTTTGTTGTGGATCACTTTCAACAAACTGGTGAAATCATCAACTACAGCTCCATTCCAGAAAAAATGGGAGGTGCCCCATTGAGAGTTAAAGGAAAGAGGAGCAAGCCTATTAATGAAGAAGATGATGAACCAGAACCACAACCCAAGAAATCCAAATCAACTAAGTCAGAAGCATCTGCTCTAACTTTAAATGTTCCTAAGGTCCCTAAAAGGAAGAGGGGCAAAGGAGAAAGGAACATGAAGAAATTGAAGAAGGCTGTCAATAAGAGCTTTGACTTCGTGGATGAAGAAGTTGAAGAGGATGAAGAGAGCTGAACAAAAGGAAAAGAGACTATGTTCCTGCTTCTGAAGAGATAACACTGAAGATGGATACTTCAGTATCTATGGTGACTGATCAACATGCTCCTAGGAAACCATTAACTGCAGAAGTGATTACAGCAAAAGTGAAGGAACAAGCAGTAAAGGAAGCTACTGGTATGCTGGTAAAAGCCCTGAAGCAGAAGGAAGTGAAATCTGCAAAAGCTGAAGCCCCGGGATCAATAGCTACAAAAGCTCCTTAACAAGGTAATTTTCATACTGAATCTAATATGTACTTGAATTTGGATTTCCCTCCTCATTTCAAACTGAAACAGATTCTGATAACATACCACTAAGCAAAGCTGTTCTCATTCTTCGCAAAAAGACTACCCCTTCACCAACCAAACAAACTTCAACTTATGATCCACTTAACCCAAAAATCATAGAATATGTTGATACTACAATGGATAATACTATCCAGAACATTATCAATATATGCCAACAATTACCTTCTGACCATCCCCTACAACCAGCCTACTTGAAACCACTTCAGGTTATTCAGCCTACTGAAGAGCCTGGCGAACCCACAACCAATCCTCAAGAACCCACAATCAATCCTCAAGAACCCACTATCAATCAAGACCCAACAAACCCAGAATCACCTGAAGCTTTAAACTCTTTAGAAAGCCACTTAGGTGGAGAACTTCCAATAACACCACATATAGCCAACACTGAGACTCAAGGTTGTTCAGAACCTGAAATTATAAAACAGACTCTGTAGCCAATCTTGACCCAGAATCTGAACAAACCAACTTTCTCCCACTTGCCTCCATTCCAGAAGACCTACCTTTTTCATCTCAACCCTCACATATTCAACAACAACAACTTGACCTTCTAAATTCAATGTACATAGAAGACTTATTTGTGAAAATGTGCAGGAAAATTCAAAAGTTGGTTCAACTTAGAAGTGTTCCAATTCTTTCTGTTAGCTATGAAGAGAAATAAGATGTTGTTGAGAAAGAAGTTTCTGAGTTCCTGTCTTCTCTACGAAATGAAAGTGTGAAAGAGCAAGCAGAGACTCTGGCACAACATCTGGAAGAGCTACGCAAGGCTCAAGAGCAAGCTAAGGACGAGGTCCTGTACTTGGCCAATGCTCCCTTCTATTCTGAAGTAGAGTATGTGTCCAGAGAGTCCAAGGTTATTGAGAAGCTGAAGCAGAAGCTCCTGACCGTGCAAGAAGAAGCTAAGTATAAAGAAGAAGCTCATCTCAAGAGGGAAGAATCTCTTGAAGAGTTAGTCGGGAAGCAAGCTGAAGACATGAAGAAACAAGCAGAAGATATGAAAAAGTTCATGGAAATGCCAACCAAAAACAACCTTAGTCGCACACATGTTATATTTTTTGGTTGTATTTTTGTTTGCTTCTGTATATTGCTTCTTCTAATTTATAAAGTGTTTCTGAACTTTGTGCTTCTGATATTTTTAATGTTTCTGAATATTTATTGCTTCTAATTATTTTTTAACTCTCAATATTTATCACTTCCTTTATCTTAAAACTTTTTTTATTCAACTGTTTAAACCTTTTTTTGTTGATGACAAAAGGGGAAGTGTTTGAAGTATTTTACGTCTAAGTAAAGGGAAGTAGCAATAGATATAACGTTAGATTCTGAGCCCTAAAGTAAATCAAAAAATTTCAATTTAATTTAAGAGAATCTCTTCTCATCTCTAGACTTTTAATTTCATGTGAGATTTGATTATGTACGTTTCGTTTAAAAATGAATTTAAGTAACCTAGATAGGACTTAGGGGGAGCATACAAACCTCACCTTAAAGACTATCAGACTCAGGAGGAGTCAGAGCTTACAAACCTCAGACCCTTAAGTCAACTCGTTAATTAAATTAACAACAATTGACCTTTTAAATACTTATGTTTGTCATCATCAAAAGGGGGAGATTGTAGGAACAAAAGGTGTTTAACAAAACCACTTTTAGTTTTGATGATAACAAGGTATTAAAAATTGTCAATTGGATATGCTAATATTTGTTCAAGTATGCAGGATCTTAGTCAAAGATTTTAATCTTAGAAGGCATTCTGAAAGAACAAATGAATATCAAATCCTTTAAGAAGCTTGTTGCAAGTGATTCTGAAGACTTAGAGGGCCTGAAGAATCATTAGAAGCTGTTTCGAGAGGTTCTGAAGACTTAGAGAATCTGAAGAAGCTGTTTCGAAGAAGTGTAAGTCAAGAGGTCCTGAAGACTTTGAGAGTCTGAAGAAGCTATCTCGAGAAGCGCATATCTACAGGATCTGAAGAACGAAGAGAGTCTGAAGGAGCTGAAGAGAGTCTGAAGCTCAACAGGGTCTGAAGTTCTACAGAGAGTCTGAAGACTGCAAACTCAAGATTATGATTTGATGAATTTCTGAAGGCATTTTGTTGCAGAAGGAATATTCATATGGAGTAACGGCTATTTCAAGTCAACTTAAGCATGGGATGCTTTTTGACAAAGAGCGCAGGAAAATGACAGAGTACTTGTACGACCACCTTCTCCACTACTCCACTACTTGTACTATTGGCAGTTGTGTCTACTGGTATTTTCGCTCCAAGTGGAATGGAATTCAAAATTGTTTTAGAAGGACGACTACCATATCAAGCAACAAATTAACAGTGGTTGATCAAGCTTCTAGATGACTTTGTGATGTGCTGGCATCTCTCAACGTCTTTCTCAAACCTCTATAAAAAGGAATGAAGACTTGAAGAATTCGTTATTGACTTACTGAACTCTCACGCATATATTGAAATACTCCCTGAGTCAAGCCAAACACATCAACAACTAAGGAAATTCTTACAAACTTCATTATCTTAGAATTTCTAAGTGTAACAGAAAATAGAGTCTCTCTTATTTGTTTGTATTTGTGAATACCACTGATTGCATATCAAGTGTTCAAACTCTTATTCAATTTTCTGTAAATGATGTTAGAAGTCTCTTGCTTGTGTGGTTGAGCAATAGAAGTCTCTTGGGTGTGTCCTTAAGCATTAGAAGTCTCTTGCCTGCGTTCTTGAGCATTGGAAGTCTCTTGCTGGGTGCTTGAGCAACTTGTAATTTGAAATTACATTTTAGCGAACTCTCCTTGGTAGTGCAAGGAGGACAGGAATACTTCCGGTTTGTGGAATGAACCTGTATAATTGCTTGTGTTCTCTCTTTCCCTTATCTCTTTACTTATTCCGCTGCATAGACTCTGAACTCCTTATCAGAACCTGAACTCCTTCATACTCTGATCTGTGAAACATAATCATTTCTTGAGAAAAGAGCGAAAAAGTTAACACAATTCAACCCCCTTCTTGTGTTTTTCTCACCTTCACATTTAAACCGACAAAAACCGCACGCTCGACCGTAAAACCCGACGATCCGCCACCACCACAACCGAATCCTTTAAATGGACGGTTGCGAATACTAAATCTCAAATCGTCGGTCTGCTCGGTTCCGGATTTTGGGTCCGAACCCCGACCGGAACCGTCCGCTGTCCACCCCTACAATACATCTTTGGAAGATATCCTTAAATAAATTTGAGGAGGCCTAAAAGAAACACAAGTGTTTTCGTATCTTATAAACCTAATTGATTAGTTTAATTCATAACTAGACCATTGACCCGTGCGATATAATATATAAGAATAAAGTATATCCTGCTCAAAAAAAAAAAAAGTATATCACATTATAGATTTGACTCATAATTGAAATTAAAATATCTTTAGTGTTTTGTAAAAAAAAAAGAGATTTATAAAGTCGATTAAAAATGTTTTTTCGAAGAAGCTAAATTTGCCCACCTAAATTGACACTAGAGAGAATCGAACCTGAGACCTCAAGGAGGAGCATACTTTCAGGTCTCAAGCCAATACCACTAGACCAATCCAAGTGGGTTTCGATTAAAAATGTGGTTTTCATATTCTAACCATTAACATGGTAAAATTGGTTGTTTGAAAAAATGTTAATTTAAAAATTAGGCTTAATAAGGTCTATGAATACTCCTTAAAAAAACAGGGCGTTTGATATTGAATATCAATTAATGGAAGCAAAATTAAATCAAAATAATTGTTAGTGACTTAGTGGTGAAAATGTTGAGAAGAAGCCATTATGGCTTGGGTTCGAATCCCTTTAAAGGCTTTTTTCAATAAAGATTTTTTAGATTAATTGTGTGGAGAAATGAGGGAAATTTTTAGATTAGAATTAAGGTTTAATTATGCTTAAGTATAGCTTCACGGATAAGATTTATAAACAAGAGATATTCTCTAAAAAAAGTGTTTGAAAGAAGTCATAATAAAGACTTTTTTCAATAAAGATTTTTAGATTAATTGCGTAGAGAAATTAGGGTTAAGTATAGATTCACGGTTAAGATTTATAAAGATAAGATATTTTATTTTATTTTCTATATTATATGTTATATTTTACATCAAACATATAATTTTAGCATGTCTTTATAATATTAATTTCAATAGATTGTTTTAAAATAAATTGTGATTGGATATCTAAAAACCGATTAAAACTAAACCGCATAAAATTAAGTTGCATCTAATATTTTTAGAAATCTTCCAAACTGAACCACATGTATTTCGATATTTAGATTTGATGACTATTTGCCTCATAATTGATCCAAACTATATCGTGGAAACCCCAACCTCCACGGACAATCCTTAAAAACTACTGAGTTAAAAAGTGTCCATATTGAACACCACCATCAACGTGCAAAACAATTGTAAGGATGATTGCTTGCTAAGCAACTCATTCTTAACAACATATCCAGTTGTTGCCCATCAATCCATAATGAGTTTTTAGTGATTGTTATATATGCCTTCCTTAAATCCCTATTAATTTATTGAAATGTATCTTCCGTTAGCACAAACCTATCGAAAGATACGTTTCAATCAATCATATTTTTTTCATCAAAAGCTATATCATAATCATCTTTTTTCTTGAGTTGAGCAACTTGTGGGGTTTATAGAGAAACATTTTTGTACGAAGTGGTGTGTTCATGTGCAGTAAACCTTTTTTTCTTAATCAATTTTTTTATCAATGGGAGTACGAGGGATCGTCCAAAGCTTACCACCAACAAGATTCGAACCCAAGATCATATCGGAAAATGACTATATGCTTTATATGAAGGGTTGCAAAAGGAATTTTGAGGGCCCTAAAAAGAAATTCTCTCACTCTTGTGAGTGTTGATGGGCCCAAAATATTTTTCTCAGAAAGCCCGCATAATTTGAAGCCCATCTACAAAAGTCCAACTTTCCTCGCACGTTCCATTGATCAATAACATGCACATCATAGACACGTGGCAAACTCGTATTCGTTGTTTTTACGTGTACTAACATCAGAAATACAAGTCAAAATTCATTTCTTATTTCAATTCTTGTATAAAATTGTTACAACGAAGTAATCGATTAAACACATTCACATTGTTTTAAAACTTCATCCACCAACTCCTACGAATCTCAGTAACCAGAATTTATCATTCAGGTACATTTTTCAATTCTGAATTTTGTTTAATCGGATTAAGAAATTTCATTTGTTTGTGTATTTCGAATTCCATGCAATTAAGGTTTTTAGATCTTCAATTTTGCTTGTAATTATCTAATTTTTAATCGGATCGAAGTTTATGATATCTATAAACTTAATAATTTGAAGAAAAAATCACTGTCAATCTTGACGTGCCTGTGTTGCAGCTGTGGTTTAAGATAGAAAACCATTATAATAGTCCTTGGATTAGGCGTGTCCCTGTGTCAGATACTTATGTGTTCACCGACACGACACAGCTGACACATCTGATATTATATTGAATTATGTTATTTTTTTAAATTATTATCGATATTGACGTGTCTGGTGTCTGTGTTTGAGTCTATGCCAAAAACACATGATATGAATTGTTGCTTATGTGATTATGTCAACTTTTTCATTTGAATTGAATTACATTGTATTTTCCTTTTTTCAAATTGTTATGAGAAGCTGAAATTGTTTTATCTATTAAATGATTTGGATTTTGACAAGGTATTGTATTTGCATGTGGGTGTTAAATTCATTTTGAATGCAATTCTCAGGAATACTAGAAATGCTTGTGGATAAGAAATATTAGAAGAATATTATTGAATTCCTTAAACTGTGCTTGCATTTCTTAATATTGTTGAGAATCATGGTCAAATATGTTGTTTTTTTTAATAGTGGTAAGCACACACCAGACATGAACACTGACACGCCGACACTGATAAAAATGTAAGAAATTGTCATAAGTTAGTGTAATCATAGGTGTTCTTGTCAGGACACTGTCACGTGTCCAATACCAGGACACACCCGAGGAATGTCGTGGGCTTCATAGATGGCGGTTGAATATGTTGGTTTGATAGACGTATGGGGCATGATTGAATAATATGTTGCCGTTTGACCCACATAGCCGACCTTACTTACTGGGATGAGACTTGGTTGTTGTTGTTGTTGTATAAATCTTGATCTTATTATAGTTATGAGTTTCCTTTAAACAATATATTCTCGAATCAGTTACAATCAGTTGTGTATAAATGTATCTAAGTATATAATGATTTTGTTAAACGAGAAACAATAAACTTATTTCAATTGAGAAATGAATTGGAAGATAATTTGAATTGGGTTTTGTGGTATTAAAAGTGTATGAATTTGTATTTCAGAAAATGGCTTTAGGTGGAGGAGCTCCCCAAAGAGGAAGTGCTGCAGCTACTGCAAGCATGAGGAGAAGGAAAACACCAGGCGGTGGGGCCTCTGGAGGAGCAGCCGGAACTATGCTTCAATTTTACACCGACGATGCCCCTGGACTTAAAATCTCCCCTAATGTTGTTCTTGTAATGAGCATTGGCTTTATAGCTTTTGTTGCCGTCCTTCATGTCGTGGGAAAGCTGTACTTGAGGGAGGCTTAAGGGATGCAAGGCAAGAAGTTGGGTTCATTTTTTGTATTTTTTAGTATACATTGACTCTGTTAATGAACTTAGATTTCTGTTACTAGATCCCCCAATCCCTTTGATATTGTATTTGTATTTGTTCTTTTGGCACAATCTGTTATTACTTTTAAGTTTAACAAGGGGTTGATATTAACTTTGTTTATCTTTGGTATAAGATGAAACATTTCTGTTAAGTTTCTGTTAGTACTTAGTAATAGGTTGAATGTGAAAAACAGAAATCTTGGCCGCTGCTAACCATGTATGACAATCTGATATGCTGTTATACTCTATGCACATGAGATTCATGCACATGGCAAGCAAATCATGTGATAAATTTTACTGCTAATGCGAATAAAATGTGTTTAGTAACACTTATCTTAATGTAGCTTTTAATAAAGAGGTGTGCGGCTTTTCACCTTGCTCTCGCTACTTAAAACCCCTCCATATTTTATGAAGCGCACTTCTAGATCGGACAAGTTGTTCGGCAGTATGCATCTAACCGTGCAAAACTCAATGCTTGTTTTGGATGCTTACTTGGGGAAATTATCATTCAAAAGATAGGCATGACAATTCCATTAAAGTTCAAACAAATAAATATTAATTGATAGTTGGTGAAGCTGAGTTTTCAGTAATACAGCTATAGGTTTTATTTTATTTTTACTAAAGCTATAGTTTAACAATAAAAAAAATGAAAAGTACCATAATGCATTGAACAATGCCATAGTCATTACCCACACAAGGATCCATTTCCCAATCAAACTCTCAATGCTACCCACCAGATCATGAGCATCACTACTCTGGTTCCTCTTACTGTGAGTCAGTGCCATTTTCCAAATGACAATTTAGTCCTCTGCAGTCTTGAATGATTGTTTCAATAACAAACAATTCATCTATTTGATTTATGAAATTCACCATAGCAGCTGCATCAGTTTCAATTGTTACACTCTACAACTTTTGCTCCTGTTTGAAGTGTCTCACTGCATTGCCCCTACAAGGTTAGGATCAACTGTGCTATTCTCCTTTCTGTAAGCTGCAAAAACAGTTTAACCAACACGGTTTCTTGCTATCATGCCCTAGCCCGTGTTTTCATCCGAAAGCATCATGCAGCAACATTCATTTTTTTACCATGGAGATTCACTGGGTGCAATGGCTGCCTTTTTTGTCAGCGATTTAACTTTTTTTTTTGGTATCTGTGATTTAATATTTCATTCATATGCGACGAAGGCCACAAAGCATTACACCAGGTGCATCAAAACAATCCATTACGAGGGGCGAAGTACAAATTCGTAAACCAAATTTGAATTACACTTTAATTCAGTGCCACACCAGAATATAGGTAAAACATAAACAAAAACACCAGCATACCAACACAAACCTATTCGAGTATAGCAGGCAGATATAGCTCTCATTGCTTGATACTTCACTGTAAAGTTCAAACCCATTAATAATACCATCATGTGCTTATGGTAGCGCGAGTACGATTACAAGACAGTAGAGCCGAACTCAGCTGCAATATCGCTGTTAAGCTCCCTCTGTTTTTCAACAGTTGAGAGTCACACCTCCATGGTAGATCCTCTACTTGGCTAGCTACCAAGTATACTCTAAAAAGCACATCAAGGCAACGAAGTGTGAAACAATCAGATTTTATTTGTGTTGCTTTCTTGATAGACTACTTTGCCGGAGTGCTAACCTGGGGAAATTTCGCAAAAACTATACTTAGTTTCAAAGTTGTGTGTACTTTAGGATAACATATTTTGTTTAGAAATGTATTTTTCAGACAGTACAAAATTTGTGTCACATAGTTGAATTCTTGGGCAATACATAACAGTTTAGGATTTACATTCTAATGCTTGACAAGTTTGGTTCCCAGTATACCACTACTGCACTTTCAACAGTATAGATTTCCTATTGCTAAGCCCAAAATAAGCATCACAGTACTCTTATACACCTTTAGAGAAAGAAAGATGAGATAAAAAGAAAGAGGATGATGATGATGAACAAATAAGAGACAAATGGTAAGTTTATGTCTACACAGAATAAAGAAATATGGGTACTAGTATCCCCTTTTTTTATGGTACCATAAAATTTTCCATATTTGATTATGGTTCTGTTGATATTTATTTTGCAGTTCAGATCCATCAGAATTGATTGACAATCTTAAATTATATCTGTATAAATTTGAAAGGCCAAATTGGTAGATTGTTACAATTTTGAGGACAAAAAAAAACGATATATTCTTTGTTTAATAATATACATAGAAGAAAGAGTTTGAATATCATCATCACACTGAAAATCTGTCTAAAAGAAAAAGATGGGTTCAACACTACATCATATGCCACCTCATGCACATCATAGCATTTCCCACCATAGGCCATAACCAAAGAATAAATGTAAAAAAGCTTCAATCATCATCCCCACACACACTCTCTCTCTCTCTCTCCACCTTTAAATTCCTCACTTTACTCAATTTGTCACAACCAGAAGAAGAAGAAGAAGAAAACAAAGAGGTAGAAAAACTTGAAGTACAGGACTATGGAACCATATCACTAGCCTAAAAAACTCAAGCCACAAACAATACTACTATTTTGATTCATATGATGTAAGCTTTCATTTTGTTACACATTTTGTTATATAATATTATTACACCTTCCATCATAAATCACATTCACAAACTTATTATTCAATTTACTTCTAACTTCTAATATATTGTCTCATCTCAACTTAAAATTTCAAAACTTCAGATTCTCTTTGTGAGTGCAATGAATTTCATTCTTGCTTTGAAATTCTGAACTTAATTCTGAACTTTATAAAGTTAAAAGTGAGTTTAATCAAGTTGTTTAACTTTGTTTACTTTATTTATCCTCACATGGTTGTTACCTGTCTAGTCTATTCCTTTGTTTGTTTTTTACTACACTTTTTGGTCATATAATATCCATTAAGATTAATTTGTTAATTCTAATCCCATTTTGTGTCCTTTCTGCAGCCACTGTTCCTAAACTAGTACTACGTCACACAGTTTTCATTCTCAACCGTTGATAAAGATCGTTTGAAACTGATTTTGTTATTTGGTAATCTTCGATCTCAAAATTAACAGTCAATATTGTGTATCGCATATAAATGTGTGTTTTTTCTACGCAATGTCAACGTAGTTAAGACTACATTAACCACATTTCGACTAATCCTCCGCAATATTAAAGATCACAGTGCAACTGCAAGCATTATTTTAGTACCACCTTTTTGTCTCCTCCCCCACTTCTCTCATTATTTTTTCTTGCACTTCAAACTTTCTCATATTTGTATCTAACTAAAGTTTGTTGTTGATGTTGTAGTTTGGTTTATTGGACCCACCAAGCATTTTCTACCAAGTCCAAGAAAATGGAAATAGCAATGTTCATGAAAACCTCTTCTAAACACTTTCCTACATTCTACACATCAGTCTAACAATGCAAGATCAATTCATCATCCTATCTTTGTTTCTTGTTCTTTTTGGTCCACTCCAAGTGATCTCACAAAACCAACCTTTCAATGAAGATATGCTAGGGTTGATTGTGTTCAAAGCAGGTCTAGAAGATCCAAAAAACAAACTTTCTTCTTGGAATGAAGATGATTATAGTCCTTGCAATTGGGAAGGTGTCAAATGTGATCCTTCAACAAATAGGGTATCTTCTCTTGTTCTTGATGGATTCTCTCTTTCGGGACATATTGGTAAAAGCCTTATGAGATTGCAGTTCCTTCAAATTCTTTCACTTTCTCGGAACAACTTCACAGGGAGAATAAACCATGATCTTCTTATTACACTTTGGAATCTAAAAGTTGTTGATTTGAGTGAAAACAATCTCTTTGGAACAATTCCGGATGAACTTTTTAAACAATGTTGGTCTCTTAGAGTTTTATCGTTCGCGAAAAACAATCTCACGGGTACGATTCCCGACTCTTTGAGTTCATGCTACTCGTTAGCAAGTTTGAACTTTTCGTCTAATCAACTGAAAGGTGAATTACATTATGGAATGTGGTTTTTGAAGGAACTTCAATCGCTTGATCTCTCGAATAACTTTCTTGAAGGAGAGATTCCAGAAGGAATTCAAAATCTATATGATTTGAGAGAGTTAAGGTTAGGGAGGAATTTTTTCACCGGTAAGATTCCAGACAGCATAGGAAACTGTTTGCTTTTGAAGTTGATCGATTTCAGTGATAATCTTCTTACCGATGTAATTCCAGAGTCGATACAAAGACTCGCCTCAAGTACATTATTAAGTTTGCAAGGGAATTATTTCAATGGGAGCATTCCACATTGGATTGGTGAATTGAACAATTTAGAGATATTGAAACTTTCTTCTAATAGATTTTCTGGTCAAATTCCATTTGGCATTGGTGGTCTTAGAAGTTTGCAAGTTTTGAATTTTTCTTCAAACAATATTTCTGGTTCTATTCCAATGAGTATAAGAGAGCTTAAATCTTTGTATAGTCTTGATCTAAGTGATAACAAGCTTAATGGAAGCATTCCTTATGAAATAAAAGGAGCAATTTCACTTAGTGAGTTAAGGCTGCAAAGGAATTTCTTAGGTGGAAGAATTCCGGTCCAAATTGGAAAATGTTCAGCGTTAACATCTTTGTAAGTTCTTCTTCATATTTTACATCATTTATGCCCTATTATATGTAACTTAGGCCCTTTCATATCGTATAAATGCTAATGCATAAGCTATTTCTATAATAAAAGATAAAATAAAGTCAAATTGTTTTCATATATGTTATAATATAAGTTGCTTTCATAAGCTATCCTGGATAGCTTTTGAAAAAACACTGAAAACAACTTATGGACATATCATAAGCTGTTTTAATAATCTCTCCCGTACAGTCATACAAGTGCTTATGTCAGTAGACTAGAGAACTTATGGAAAAAATCTGTTTTCATAAACTCTCTCACACAGTCTCACCAGTGATTATGCCATTGCCAGTAGACTCGAGAGCTTATTGAAAAATGCTGAAAACATTATGTGGATATGTTCTAAGCTATTTCAATAAGCTCTTCAAGACAGTCTCACAAGTGTTATGCCTATGGATAAGCTCAAATAAGTCGATGCAAACACAATTGAAAAACCTTAAATTATTTCTTCATTAATGTGAAAATTTAAATATTTAGTATAAGAATCTATCTTATATATTTCTAACTTGTATATTTTTTTTTGCGAATTTCATGGAATGGAACAGGAATCTTGCACACAACAAGCTTATTGGTTCAATCCCTACATCAATTGCAGACCTAACAAATCTTCAATATGCAGATTTATCATATAATAAACTCTCTGGAACATTACCTAAAAACCTCACAAATCTTACACATCTTTTCTCATTCAATGTTTCCTATAACAATCTTAAAGGTGAACTACCAATTGGTGGATTCTTCAATACAATCACTCCTTCATTTGTTCATGGAAATCCTTTATTATGTGGTTCAGTTGTTAATCACTCATGTGATCAATCTTATCATCCAAAACCTATTGTTTTAAACCCTAATTCAAATTATAACAATTCAAGATCTTCCTTGAAAAACCATCATCATAAGATAATGCTTAGTGTTTCGGTCTTTATTGCTATCGGTGCAGCAATTTCTATTGTTGTCGGTATTGTTGCCGTTACTGTTTTAAATATTCATGTTAGGTCTTCAATTTCACATTCTGGTGGTGAGGAATTTAGTTTTTCGCCTGAAAAAGATCCGAAATGCGGACAACTTGTGATGTTTAATGGCGATGTTATTGAGTTTGCCGATGACGCAAGTAATCTTCTTAAAGAAGGTAATGAAATCGGTCGCGGTGGATTTGGAATTGTTTATTGTGTTGTCCTTCAAGATCGGAATTCTGTTGCAATTAAGAAGCTTATGGGTTCAAGTTTGATGAAGTCACAAGAAGATTTTGAGAGTGAGGTTCAAAAGCTTGGAAAAATTAGGCATCAAAATCTTGTGGCACTTGAAGGGTATTATTGGAATCCATCTTTTCAGCTTATTATTTATGAGTACTTTTCTAGAGGAAGTTTGCATAAGCTTCTACATGATGATCAAAGCAAAATTGTGTTTTCTTGGAAGGCAAGGTTCAAGGTTATTTTAGGAATAGCAAAAGGGTTGGCCTATTTACATCAAATGGACATAATCCATTATAATATGAAATCTACTAATATTTTCATTGATGTTTGTGATGAACCTAAAATAGGAGATTTTGGTTTGGTGAATCTTTTACCAATGCTAGACCATTGTGTTTTGAGCAGCAAAATTCAAAGTGCACTCGGATACACGGCTCCTGAATTCGCTTGCCGAACGGTTAACATAACCGAAAAATGCGACATATATGGTTTTGGAATTTTGGTTCTTGAAATTGTGAGTGGAAAAAGACCTGTGGAATATATGGAGGATGATGTTCTAGTTCTATGTGACATGGTGAGGAGTGAATTGGAGGATGGAAAAGTCGAGCAATGCGTCGATGAGAAACTGGTTGGTAAATTTTCGCTCGAGGAAGTGACTCCTGTGATAAAATTGGGACTCGTTTGTGCATCACAAGTACCGTCGAATCGTCCCGATATGGCTGAGGTTGTTAACATATTAGAGATGATTCAATGCTCTTCAGAAGGACAACAAGAGGAATTAAAATAAATTTTGAAGTATAGAGATTGAATGTAACACACCATATATTTCAATAGTTGGTGAAGAAAAATACAGTTTGTTTGCTTTGAAGTTTTATATATACATGCAATGAATTAGTGTTTAGTCAATTTTGTTGTTCGAGTTTTTATGACATGAAAGTTTTACTATAATTTTGTTCATATCAAGTTGTAATATAGGATTTTACTTTAATCTAACACGTTGGTATTTTCGTCGGACTTGGATTCTTTGCAACTGAAAATCCACATTTGCAGTTAAAAGATCTTAGCCGTTAGATAAATATCGGATGGTTTATATTCTAACTTTCTCATATTGTATTTAAAATACAAACTTTGAATATGAACCGTTCAATCTTTATCTAATAGACAAGATCTAATGGTACAGAAACTGCAAGATTTGTAAAAGATTAAACAGACTTTAGAAGTTAAATTAGACTTCTTTTTTTACTCGTTTAATATGGATTATTAAATAGATATAACTGTATGAACCATTCATTATGATCATTATGTGCAATGCACTAAGGAATGATTTGGTTTTGTACAGTGACTTGAATACCAAGCTAAAAAGTAAAGTTAGTAAAAAAGCACTTAGGTTGCTTTATTGATACTCCAAGCTAAAACTATTACTTTTTCACATTAAAAAAAAAACTCCCTTTAAAAACATAGTAATTCAATATATATATATATATATATATATATATATATATATATATATATATATATATATATATATATTTGTGTGTGTACACTAAATTTTTGTACTAAATATTGTTGTGAACCAATTTTGCACTAACATCTAATGAAATAAATTCCTCCAAACATTTACAGAGGTATTAATGTCATAAGATAATATTGAATAAATTTTTTGTGATGCTCACTAAATTTTTTAGATAGTCCCTCAGTTCAATATCTTTGGTACTTTAATTTTTTTGTTTACCTAGATTAAGAAGTCATTTAATTGATGTATATTTGTACAAAAAATATTATTAAATTTATCATCAATTTTTATGAAAACTTTATACAGATACTCTAGAACAAAAACCGCATAAAAATAAGTCATATTAAATCAAATGATTTAACTCAAGTGGTTAATAAATTTCAATTTAAAAACAAATTGTTCGATTAAATTCGAGTTCAAATCTTAGTTGAAACAATTTTTGAACAAATTTTACTTACTCCATCTTTTTTCTTTTAGTCAAACTAATGATTATTAAGGTCCATTCCCTCGATAACCGGGGAGTTAATAAAAAAGCGATCATAATTATACCAATGGTACAGTTTGAAAATTGGAAAAACAAATGTAAGTTAGACCTTAAATTTCTAAAACATTCATGATTTTAAACAAAATAAAAATGCTTAAAACATTAAAGTCTTAAAATGGAGGGAGTATGCTTCTTCGACATCATCATGCTCGAGTCACAAAGAGTCCTTAAAAGCACAAACATTAATAAACCTTTTTCAAATTGCAACATATCTATGGTGCACTCAAAGATAATCATGGCCATGCTCCAACAATGTGTCTAATTGAAAGATCACACAGAGTATAATAATTAGATCTAATGCATGATGTTGCTTATTGATTCAAATTCAAGTTACCATGTATTAGGATGAATACAAAAATAAATGATGTAAAAGACACAAAAACGAATTATTAATATTGACAAAAAAAAAATGGATAGCTCCCATTAACCTACTTAGAATTTCCCACATTATATAGCATACTTGATGGATAAAATAAATTTTTAGATGTACCCAATTTTGTTTAAAAAAATACTCTATCATTATAATGAGGATAGGTGATGATAATAATTACTTTTTAGAAAAAGAAAAGTGATGCTAGTTGGTGGAAGAATGAAAAAATTAATATGAAGATTGATGAAGAAGTTTTAAGGTAATCAAATATGTGCAATAAAAGGGGTGTTGATCCTACCCTAGCACTATACCTTTTGGTTTACATGTGGAGACACAATGATGCATACTCAAACCATAGCCTCAGTTATCATAAAAAAATAAAATGAAAAGTATTCAGATTTTGAACTAGGCATAGTTTATACTTAAAAAAAAAAACATATTAAAAACAAAAATCAGATTTTACTTCTTTTCAATTGAAACTTAGAATTTTTCAATAATTTCCTAGGTTTCCATGTGATGCCTAGTGCTTCTGCATAAGTGACATAAAGAAAGAAAAATATACACATTTTTTATAGCTGTTTTGGTATTGAGATAGTTTTTGTTTTTCATTTTACAATATAAATAGAATTTGATGTAGTAGTGTGATTATGTTTTGAGATTTTTAGTTTGCATACCTTTTTGATAGAATACTTTTGAAGGCCAGACCAGCATGAGAGCTATATTATTTGAATAACCATTTTTTTCATGTGATTTCCTTTTAATCGGGTGATTAATGTGGAGGAAAAACTACGTCTCTCAGTTATGGATTCTTTAACTGCTCCAGCAGAGAGTTAAGTACAATTGTTTTTGGTTTTCATCTAGTAGACTATGAAATGCATAAAAAGATAGATAAAAGCAGAATTAATATAGATATAAAAAATAATGAAAATAGTGTGTGGTTGATTGGATGTTTGTTATATTATAATTTAGATAATGAGTATTTATAGGCAAAAATTATCTCTAATAGCCAAACAATGTAGCCTATATTGTCCAACTTTTGCTCCGCTAATTTTATGGGTAGTGCATTAGTTTTGCTCTTTGAAAAGGTCATGGCGCCCACGTTCGACTCTTAATTTTTTCCTTCAATGCAAGATCTTTTGACAAGGTCAATGGTGTGCAACCTTTCCATGAATGTGTTTCCTCTCTCATCATCCTTTACGGTTAACATCGCTATAAACATGTAGTGTGGGTTTTTGGCATCATTATCCAGTCCTATTGAACTTTGATCCAGTCTAAGATCCTCAAGATCCACATACTTAGTCATTAGACTTGATTAAGAATCAGTTTTTCACTCACTCGGCTATCTTAACCCTCGCCTAACCCACCATTGGTTGGGAAGTTATTCGCCTAAATCTTAATCGTCTAATTGTTGATGTCAACTAACAAGATAATTATCATTAGGTGTATACAATTTTATATGTCATTTTGGCCTAGGTCTAACCCAAGAGTCAAGCAACCCATTTTGGCTAAACACATCAGTCACTTGATCTAAAATTATCGATAAAGTAAAGAAGAACAAGAGGATTATCAGAAGACATTTCTAAGTCAGCTTCTAAGATTTATAGAAAAGGGACAAAGTACAAAAGTGTACCAACAATACAATGAATTGATAACTTTCTTGTTAAAAGTTCTATATTAGAAGTGATATGGTTTCAACAAATATTTGTAAGTGGAAGCAGTCATCACCTCATAAGTTGATTTTTCTGGATTGTGTTAGACTCAACCATAAATTTTTAAGATGGTATTAGAGCATATTTAAAGTTTGTTCGGCCACATAAAATTAGGTTCCCTCTATCGGACCACTCGAGTCACACTTCAAATGTCTAGTTTTAAACGTAAGGGTTGTGTTAAGAGTCCTACATTAAAAGTGATATGGCCTAAAAAATATTTATAAAGGGGGAGTTGTCCTCACCTCACAAATCAATTTTGTGTGATTGTGTTATAGCCAACCATAAATTTCTAAGACCTTCTCTCGCCGACTTCCGCTAATCACCATTAGTTGAATAGACACGAAAATTCTCTCTCATAATACATGTGAGAGCATGATCACAAGAGGACATCCTCAACGTACAGCTACATGAAAGGATGATGTGCTAAAAGATTGAAGGATGTCAAAAACTTATTTTACTAGAGGTTTAAAACCTTCGAAGACTACGTTTAATTTTGGTTTAATTATATACTTTGGTCCTTTAACTTGGTTTTGGATTTCAATTTAGTCCCCTAACTTTAAGTCTATTAAGGATAAGAAAATACAAATTATAACCTCGTGAGGCTAAGAAAGCATAGAGTGATAAATTAGAAATGATCTATTGTGGAGTTTAAAATTTGATGACATTCTTTAAGCACTATATTAAAAATCTCCCAATTGTGAGACTAGACTAGCTCCCATTAAGTGAACCGTAATACTTATTGAGTGTGATCGTTATAACCTTTTATTTGTATATATTGTTCTATAATAATCGCACAACACTAACGTGGAAGAAAAACATACATACTCCACTCTTTCAAATCCATTTATCATAATCGAATGCATGTAAAGTAAAACATACATGCTCAAGGTCAAATAAATTCTTAGAAAGAAAAAAGAATATAAGTATGTGTTTTTCTTAGATGAATTATCAGTTGAATCATTTTTTAAAAAATAAACAAATTTGGCGAAAAAAGTAAGTCATATATGTTTTGAATCGTATTTAAATTAAAAAAATAAAAAAATTCATGTGAACTTTGAAAAGAATGAAATTCGAATATATCATATTTTTCATATTTTTGCGTGTTATTTTCATATCTTAAATATAAAAAAAAATGAGAAAGTTTGAGAGGTGTCTTTGTAATTTTATATGCATTTGTAGGGGTGAATTACCAAATGTAAGGGGTATAATTAACAATTTCCAAATGCGAAGAAAAAATATTGATGTCTAGAGGCCATTGGCCCAATAAGATCATTATGGCCTAAAATGATGCAAAAATTTGTGAAAATTGCACTTCTCCCATCAAAAACACTCATTCTCAACTAAATGGACGAAAATACCTCACGTGACTTAAGTCTCGTTGAGTGAAGCTCAACGTGAGTTAAGTCACACTACATGCTGTTATAATACAACAACTCATAAACATAACCTTTCACTTTCCAAACTTTCCCAAACCTCCCAAAGTGCTATTTTTTCACCTTCAAGTGCGATTTCACTCATTCTTGCGTCATTCAAAGTCAATTTCTCCCACAAAATCAAGTAAGTGTTTGCATTAAGTTTTTTGTTTGTTTAAATTTTGTTATTTTTGGAGAAATTTTACAATTTTAAGTTTATAGAATATTGGTTTCAATGTTAGTTTTTTTATGAATTAAGTTATAAATTGTTGATTAGAAGCTGATTAGAGTAAGTTTTATCAAAATGTGGTAGATTAGAGTTAGATTAGAGTAATGAATTTTTAGAAAATGTGTTGAACTATAGCTGTTTGATAAAATATCTCAATGAAAATTTGATTGTTTGAACTATAGTAAGTTTAGAGCAGGGAGGTACAGGTAGTGCACGGGCATATTTTTTCTTAGTGTTTTCCTGACATTTGTGTATATATAGATGTTTTTATGATACTTTGACGAATATGGATGTAATATATTTATATTTGCGTGTTTGTGTTTTTTTATGACATTTTGATTAATTTTCGTTTATATTGCGTATTTAAATTATGAAAGATTGAAAAATTTAATGAATGATTGACTGAATGATGAAAAAGTGGATTTTTGAGAGGAATGGATGTATGTATGAAAGAAGGAAATTAGGGATAAAGGTGCTTCCGATGTTCTGGTATTGAACATAGATCAAGCGTGAGTTAACTCACGTTGACCTATAATCAGTGTGAGTTAACTCACGCTGCATTTCAGCGTGACTTAAGTCACGTTGCATTTAACGCATACGTGAGTTAAGTCAATTTGTATGAAAGTGAGCAAATTTTGATGTGAGAAGAACAATTTTCAACATTTATTCTCTCGTAAACCAATACTTACATTGTTTTTTCTTTTATTATTATTATTATTTCTTTTTCCACCTTACATTATTCTCACATGTCCTATTTATATTCTGAAAATACATCTATTCGGATTATATGTTCCTAATGCCTTTTTAAGGGTTTTTAATTATATAATCTAAAATCTTCCTATATGTAATGTATCTCACTTGTAATACCAGAACAAAAAGGGTTAAATAAGTTTTTTGTCCTTATAAATAAAGCGAATTTTGTTTTTAGTCCTCATAAAAAAAGTAACATGTTTTGGTCTCTATATAAAAAATTCAGCACATAATTTTAATCCTTGTTAAATTAAAATTTGTTTGTTTATGCTTAAACTTCTTATTGTTTGATTGATTTATCGCAGAAATATAATGTTAAGAACATTATAAAAAAATCCTTCAAAAAAATATTATAAAAAAACTCTTTTGAAAAAAATTTAGCATTTTATAAAATGTAATGAATTAAATATGAATTTTTAAAACGTCAAAATTTCAAGATTAAAGTAATAAAAAATTGGATCTAAAAATCAAATTTTGAGCTAACTTTTGTGGAGGAGTAAATCATATCACTTTTTTTTTGTTGTCAAATAGTCTAATTTAGTGGCTATAAAGTGGGGTATCCAGAATTCAAACCGCGATGTGTATGATTCGAACCACAATCCCTGCATATAACAATGAATGTCCTTGTCAACTGAGCTATGCTCACGGGGACAACATATCACTTTTTTTAAAATGATTAAAAATAAAGTTTATTGTATTTCTATGGACCAAAAGTTTAACTCAAATAAAAAATATTTGATTTCATTTACACCAAAAGTTATATTTACCACCTAAAATGTATGCATACAATTGTGGCATAGGTTCAAATTCAGATGAAAAATCTTCAATCTAACAATATTGGTATATGCTAGTTGAAATAAATTTTATGGACAATTATTATTTTATTTATTTTTTTGAAAAAAAAATCTTTCTATTGTGCACAAAAAATAGGAAACGTATTCTCAATTTGTGGAGAACGTGTCATGGTGGTGGTCAAAATAATTTAAGTTTGAAGTATTCCAAGTAAAAAACCTATCGTTTTGCCAATCTTTTCTCAACAAATCAATCATTTTACTGTTAAATAAAAAATTTATTTTCCTATTTTATTATAAATTAAATTCAATGGCGTCAACTTTTTATTCATTCACTCTACAAACGATTTGCTTGATCCATCTTGATTGCTTTGCTGCTTCAAAATCAAGCTATAGAGAAGCGAGGTTTGCAACAATTATGATTAGAAGGTAAAGTTACCAAATGTTCTTTTCTTCTCAATTCTCTCAAAATTGCCTATTAATATTTGAAGTGACTTGGATATGTGTGTAAATTGTGGTCCATCTTGTTTAATAACCTTTATTTTATGATTATGTACCACCACAATAATTTATTATTCAAGATCATTCTAATTATGATATGTTTGCCATCCTACATCTAACATTTAGGCCTTGAAATGGAGTATTATAATGAAATATTTGAGATGTATTTTATTTCTAGTGAGATGTTTGATAATAAGTTCAGATTAGATTGGCTATATCTGATTCCTAGGCATGATTCTGGTTTTAATATTTTAGGTTAAGGTAGTTTTTATGGAATTTTTTGTTTATTGTGTAAATATTGGGAGAACAGTATATTGTGGAATTCATCTATTATGAAAAGTAATAAAGTTTTTCATAGCCTAATTGATTGTACATCTTACTAGAAATTTGACATTGATTAGTGTAGACATAGTTATGACTATGTCAATATATTTAGTGATGCATCATGGGAAATTTATTTGAACAACTATTTATGATCTAGGCTTGCAACTTATGAAAGATATATCTGACTCTTTAATAAGATAGATATATAGTCTAAGAAGTAACTATTGGATAAAACTAGATGTCAATATGCTTGTCTATCCTCATTTAGAACAATTGTACATTGATGGACTCTCATTGGTTTTGTAAAAGTGAAATACACGATGAAGCATGTTTATTGTCATTTGATCGGATCAAATGAGATTTTCATTACATACCTTTAGACAAAAATGATAGTTTTGATTTTATTTTGTTTTTGTGCGGAGACACTTAGTTCTATCAAATATGTCTATTGCCAAGATTTTAAATTGCACGGCGACAACTACATTTTACATTTCAATTTTGGGTAAACCTGGTGTAAAGGATCAGAGCAATAGACCATCTGCACTGAGTTCACCCAAAATTGATATGTGAAATGTAACCTTTGACAAATAATTTGATATCAAAGCAATAGATTCATTAAATAGAATCAAGTGTCTTCACACCTAGAATAAAAAGGAATCAAAACTATTACGGTACATAATCATGAAATAAGGATTATCAAACAAGATGAATTATGATTTACGCATACATTCAAAACAAGAGAGACTATGATTTACGCACACACCCTAATCGCTTCGAATATTTAATAGGCAATTTTGAGAGAATAGTGAACAAAAGATTGCAAGGGTATAAACTATTTAGCAGCTTTTTCACTTGCCACATTCTTGTGACAAAAGATGTATCTGATACCTTGCTTAGACAAAGAGTCCTAGTATTTTACAAATCAAATCTTCTAATGTAATCTAATATAATAAAAAAAATTGAACCCCTTTAAGCCTCTAATGCCACTTTGTGTTTTTGTGTATATATCATCAACAACAATTTGGAAAAACAATAACCAACATGGATGAAATAGCAATGATTCGAAAGAGATTTGGAGATGAACAAAGCACTTTGTTAGACCAATTTGAGAGGCTATCTTTTGAGTCTCAACTCAACAAAGCCATGTTATCAAGAAGCTTATCAGAACCAAGATTTCTAAGGTCAGTGTCTCAATCAAGACTCATTAATGTTGCTCCAACAATTCCTCTTGTGACTCAGGAGGTGAAGCAAGGACGACGTTGTCGCCGTTCCGGTTTTCGAAAGGTGTTTAAGAAATTGTTCAAACCATTTCTTGGCAGAAAAAATGGAGCAAGGAAAAGTGATGTAGAATTTCAGAATCCACTCTCTTTCAAGGCATTTAGTAGATCATTGAGGTTCTGAGTAATGCATAAGTTTTAGAGTTGTTCTTTTATTCATTTTCTTTTTTGTTTTGTCATTTTGTTTAGGACTAAACCTAGTTTAGTGGTATTTTCAGTACAAAACAATCATTATTTATCGAAGCATTGAAGAATTATACGCATTTAGTTTTATATTTCCATCAATAATAGTATGTTAAAGTGTAATACTTTGAACTTTTATGAAGAATTGTGGCAATAGGCATCATGTTTTTTTTTTACTTAAGGATATTTTTTTTTACAGGTGCAATTAATAAGATGTTAAGTGTGATTAGCACCTTCAATGGGCAATTTTTTTCAAAGAAATAAAATTACTTAGAGATAATCCAAAGAGTAGGAACTTCTAATATATCCACAACCATCAAGTAGTTTCCTAGCAACTTTCTAGTTATATTCTTCATAACAACTAACGAGTCATTGTCTTCTAGAGTTAAGATTGTCTCAATTTTCAAAGGAGTCGTAGGATAAGGTGGTTAAGGAGAGAAACATATATTGAATTAGAGTAATAAGGAGGTTTTGGGTTCAACAATAACAACTAATATCAACATTGGTCATCTTAAAAAGAAAAATACAAAAGGTAAATGCTGATAGTGGACCCCACCTTTCTAAAACTAATGAGTCATTATTTTATGACCCCTTCTTTTCGGCTCTCTTAATTTCTCGCGTGCCCAATATATAGTTCGGATTATATAATCTGAACGAATAATATTCTATAAAAATCTCTAAAACAAGTTAAAACATTTTAGATTTTGGAATCACAATAAAGCACGCAAAAAACTTATAGGAATATATAATCAACTTCTTTGGTTTCATATTTCTCTTTTGGGCTCTCCTTGGTCATTGGACTCGATTTCTTGAGCTGGGCTATTGTTCTGAGTAGATAATTGTTTTTCTCCCATCTATTTTTGCTTGTTCCTGTTAAAAAAAAGGTTGGATTTGAGTTAACTCACGCATATGCATTTTCAACACGAGTTAACTCACGTAAGTGTATTTTTCAGCGTGAGTTAACTTACGTTAGACTGAAATGAGCTAAAACAGATGGGAGAAGAACAATTCTCTTATGAGTATTGCTCATAACACAACATATATTGAATATCACCCAAGTTTTGTTCTTTTAATAAAAAATCATTTATATTTGGTATATTTAGCAAATTTTACTGAACTAGACATATACAGTTAACAATTTTAAGAACCGGAGGATTAAAACAATAATAATACAACTTACATGAGTAATTTCAAAAATGAATGAAACTATTCTTAAAATGTATACTCTAATCTATTATTTATTTTAATCAAAATTTAGTAATAATGAAATGTTAACCGACTACACGGTAGTAGTTAACTACCATTAGGGTTATTTAAGTAATTTTCATGTGTTTTTAGGAACAGAAGGATTTGAGAAAAGCAAATTTCTTGGTTTTATATTTCTCTTTTGGGCTCTCCTTGATCATTGGACTCGATTTCTTGAGTCGGGCTATTGTTGGCCCTATTACTCTGAGTAGAAAATTGTTTTTCACACTTCACTCAATGCTAAAAAATATTATAAAATGATAAATTTAACCTCAAATTTCATCGGTAGTTAACTACCGTCGGTTAAAATCCATTGACAGTGTTGTCGATGGAGTTATATTAGTAATTTTGTGGTGTTTCATAGCAACCTCTGACGTGGGAACATCAATTTTATGAGTATTGCAAATAACACAACATCTATTGAATATCACGCAAGTTTTGTTCTTTAATAAAAATTATATATTTGGTATATTTTGCAAATTTTACTCTAGACATATACAGTTTACAGTTTTAAGAACCGAAGGATTAAAAAAATACAGTTTATAAATATTTCTTAATATACTAATTTATTTATTTTAATCAAAATCTAGCAATTAAGAAATGCTAATCGACTAGACAATAATTTGAGTTTAAGGATTCTCGTGAGCTTAGTTCAGTTGGTTAGGACAATGCATAATATATGTAAGGTGCGGGGTTCAAACTTCAGCAAAAAAAAATTGAGTTTAAGGACTATATAACAATATTATAAAACTATTTTATTGTAGAGTTATGTAGTCAAATTTTACCTTTTTGTTTTTGTGAATAATCAAATTTTACCATGTATGTATGTTGAGATATTTTTAACATTAATATAACAAAGTGATGATTTAATATGATAAAATTGATTAGATGACAATATATAATATTTACATCATCTCAAGGAAAAAAAATGTATTTACATTATTGGTGTATAATTCTTTTTCTTTAAGTTGAAGATAAAATTTTCTCCTCATCGTTCTCATAAGTTTAGTTTCATATATAATATACAAGGATCAATGTTTGAACCTTTGAACATAGATTGAGATTGATTGTCACGTGTTCCGTGAGAAAATCCAAAGTGGGCTTATTCATCTCCTTCTTATTCCTTCTTATGCTTAACTTATTGATGTGCGGACCAAACTGCTAATGTCGCCCGCTTTTGGCTCCTTAATTTCCAAGCTTGGCCTTTGTGACATACATAATCGAGCTTGTTGGGGGATATTACCTAATAAAGATGCTAATTTATCTCATTTATAGTAGAGAAGTCTGCTAGTTCTTCCATAGTTATTAGTTTTATATCATTATAGTACTTCAATAGTTTTATAACTTTGTATATAAACCAATAGCAGCTCTCTATGTAAATCAGATTTTTACACAACAATAAAATGAGAATTACATCTCAATTCCTCTTTCTCTAACATTCAATAATCTTTAAGAGATGAATTTCTAGTTATTTGACTACATGATAAAATAACACTCCTTAATTGATTTATAGTTCTAAAACCGTAATAATAGTTTAAGGAAATATAGTATATGTCTAACAAGAGGATTTATATTGTATAAGATCATTTTCATAGAAATCAAGATTAGAGGTGAATCGAAGCATATTTAGTCCTTTTTTTTATCTTTCTTTTAATGGATATACCAGCTAATTTATTTCCCAAACTCATTGTACGACTTTCAGTAAAAAATAAGATCTAAATAAACTCAAATTATCTCTCAAGAATAATTTTTTCAAAAAAATTAAAGTTCAATTCATCGATAGAACATTATTTTTACAAACTTTATTTACCAATCAGTCGAACTTATGATTGATTGTTAAAGTCTCATTCCTCTGAAAATAGGAGGTCGGAGGACCGCTTAACACCAAAAAAAAATGGTCAAATTATATTTTGTGAATAAAAATATTAACACAAATTATGACATCATGATGTACTAGACAGCCGCACGAACTGAAATGGAGATAGATAGACTATATCCGTTCTGTCTTTGTCCTTCTTCTTGTCGGATATTGACTCCTCACTCAATTCCTTCCTCATGTTAATTTCTTCACAATGAAATTGAAATCATATGTCTTTATCACTTCCACAAAGTGTGAATAGTCTTTTTGGATTTTAATTAATTGTGTTACTATTACTATAAAAGTACTAGTTTGTTAGTGTAGTTTAGTTTTGAATGTATTTTGATAGTTAATTTCGTTTTTAAATGTTTTTTAATTAGTTTGATATTTAACATATCCATATCACAGTCTTCTTCACAGGGTACATAAATTCAAAAAGTGTGTTTTTAAGAGTGTTATTATTGAAGTTGTGGGTTATGAGGGAAGCATGATAATCATTTACATTAAGTTAGGAACAAAGACATAATTGATTTCGACATTAACTTTTAACTAAAAAGCTCTTGAAACAATAAATTTATGGGTATTCGCATTTATAAAGTGTTCAATATCACTTCATAATAGGAGTCTGGATGATCATCTACACTGGATCAAGAACAATTATATAAGTGAGTTTGAACATCACAATTTAACTAAAAATCTTAAGACATTTGGTTTATGAGTCATCTCACTTATAAAATTGTTCAACATCTATTTTATAAGCAACTTGACACTTCCGACCTCACACTTGCTACACGACTTAAAGAAGAATGATATGAAAAAAAGTTGCAAGAACTAACCTTTGTTGAAGTAACTCCTTCGCAATAATATATTGCATAAACATTGAGACCCGTCATAGATTCTTACAAGAGTTGCGCATCTCAAGAGGAAAATGAATGAATTACTTTAAAATGAGATGACATTATCGATTTCACTTAAGTTATTCGTATGACTTGTGCCATTGAGAAATAAAATCTCCATCTATCATTTTTTCAATTTTATGTAAAAAAAAAATTGTAAACAGAAATATAATAGACTCTTGAAATGGATATTTATGTATTTTTTTTTTGAAGGAATAAAAAAAAAAAATATTTATGTATATTTTTAAAACTCTGAAAATCCGAAAAGAGTTGTTTTCATTAATCCTATAAAAGAATCATTTATTACTTATATTTCATCTTTCATCATCTTAAAGTTCATTTCAAAAGTCTTTCATCTTCTTAATAACAAATCAATAAGAAATGTATTTTAAAAAGAAAAAAAAAAGTTTTTACAAACGAAACAAGATTTAAGAATTTGAAAGATGTTAGTAGGCTTGACCTCTCTAATACATCTCGTGTAGAGGAGAATGTTTTTTCGGTATTAATATATTTTATTTTGCTTTGTCAAAAAAAATTAAATTTTTTGAAAGACGTTAAAATAGTATATAGATCAAATTCAATGTCTTACGTCGAGTGTATGTGGAAATCTTCCCATGCGTGCCACGACTTTCTCCATTCCTCTTCCAACGTCATCATCTCCTCACAATGACATCACATGGCTATTCCACTAAAGAACATGAGATGAAAATTGAAAATCATGAAGAACGTTAAATCCTTAAATGATAATTTACTATGCAATTTTACAAACAATTTAAAAAGTTTTATACATTTTACTGATAAAATTTATATCCACGCAAGTCATTTTATTTTTTTTAAGAAGTATATTATACAACATATGAAATGATCATAAATTAATCCAACAAGGGTGCCTTTTAATTAATCCATAATGACTTTTGTTGACGAGGGAAATTCGATATGTCAAACGTGAGTAAAAGAGTTTTATATTGGAGAAAAATACGAGTGTTGAGCAGCAAATAATTGAGAAAATCTATATATTTAATGTCTTAAGATTTTAGATAAAAATATAATGTCAAAACTATTATTTACTTTTAATCTAATGTGACGAGTCCTCGTTGTTTAGGTTCTCCTCATAACCCAATACTATAGTACTAGTGGTTTGACTAAAGATATAAGCTCCTTTGCATCAAAAGTTTGGCAAATTCTATGGTACACCCAACAATTTAAGTGTATTGGTACACCAAATTCTTAAATTAATAGTTAAATGAGTTATTTTTTGTAGGAAAAAAAATATTTTCTATCACCTATAATTATAATAACTAAATCTTATTTACCAAAAACGTCAACGTAATAAAATTTAATTTTTCTAAATTTTTATTAATCATAATAGAGATTTTTAATTATTTTTACAATAAAATGTAAAAAAGTTTAGTATGATTTTTATAAAAAAATAAAATGATGTTTTTTCTTACAAAATGATATTTTCTAAAATATAAATGTCAACAAACAACTATTTTCGTCATGAAAAATTATAGTTAATTTATAAAAAATTTAAAGGAGAGTACCGGTACACCTTAATTTGCAGGTGTACCGTAGAAGTCCCCCAAAAGTTTTCCATATGGTGTTCATGCCTTTTTGATATTGTGTGCAACTACAATGCACATTTATGTGGTAGCAATAACTTTTGCTTCATGGGAAGCATTTCAAATGAATGACTGAATTTATAACTAAATGAAGGATTGTTACATGTGAGTAGAAGAGTCATAGGATGAAAATATCAATGTTGAACATTGTAAATACGTTTAAGGTAAAAATATGATGTCTATTTTTGTTAGAGTCATTAATATTTGTTTGTTGTTGTCTCCATCACCCTCTCAAACTCCCTTAAGAAGTTGTTTCGTCATTCGTTCAAACTCCCTTAAGACATAAATGATCTTAGAAATTACTTTGACAATCGACTGAAGTTTCATAGTTAAAACCAATTAATGTATTTACAACGTGAATTTTCCAATCACGCAAAAATAGATGTTTTTAACCAATATGCTAAAAATTAGAAAAATAGATTAAACTATTGAGACCTCATTGTCGTGATTCAATTTACTCAATCATAGTTGAACAAAATGACGAATAGTAAAATAAGATGTATAATAAATAAATATATTAAAAATATTGAAATCAGTTGAGCTAATTGTGATTCAACTCAGTTCAACTATACTATGATACATACGAGATCAACATTCTAGCATCCGATTCAATTGGTAGAACCTTCACTTTTCAATTTATTTTAGTTAGTTGTTGATTTAATGGTCACACATACTGAAATAAAAATACACAGATAAGGAAATATGGTGATCCAAGTTCTAACTAAGATTCCATATAAAATATCATCACACCTAGGACATTATCTTAGTTGCCATATTCAAAATTTGAAATCCAATTTTACATACTTTCTCAAAATTACAAATCCAACACATTTCTTTCTACTATACCAAACAAGTTGGGTCCAAATCCAATTAAACCCACCCAAACATTTAAAAAATCAAAAAACAATAATAGCAACACTTACAACACCTATGATGATAATGATGATGTCAAAAATGATCATTAAATTTTCACCAAAAATAATAAAAAAGTAAAAAAAAAATTCATAGATAAGCAAGTGGAGAAGTTGGCCAAGTCTTGAAGTATAATCATCTATCTCACATCGTGCATGCATTTTAGTACCTCTATTTCTTTCTTCTCTTTTTCTTCTTATTCTGCATGCACACGCTTTCTTATTTTTTTCTCTCTTAATTCCTCACCTTCTCTTTCTTTCTTCCCATTTTCTCTCCGGTAACCGTTTTTCATTTCCTCCCTAACTTCTTCCCCTTCGTTCAAACTCTCTCTTCAACACTGCAACACAAATGCAAATCCAAAACCACCGCAACACGCTTTTCGCCGCCGTAGCTTCATAACATCCGGCGACCGGGACTTAACGCAAACTTCCGGTGACGCTAGCTTCGTTGTTCTGTTTGATTCCGGTACGACAATTTCGATTATGAATTCGGTGAGTTGATTCAAATTGTTAGGGTTTTGATTTTGATTTTGTTGTGAATTTGTGAAGGTTGAGGAATTGAAGTCGAAAATGGAGTCAAAGTGTTGCATGAACGTTGTTTGTGGAACCTCTACGTCGATTCGGTGGCGGAAAGGTTGGATTCTTCGATCCGGTGAATTCTCCGATCTATGTGATAAGTGCGGGTAATGATTTTCTTTAGATTTCAAAATGATACGCGCGTGCGTTCAAAATTTTATGCGCGTGCGTGATTTGATATGAAATTGTACGGATCAAACAGTGAATATTTGAATTTTTAGGAATAGTAATATTTTGATTTTGAATTATTTGTTCTTAGTTAAGTTGAATAATAAAATTGTTTATTTATTTATTAAAAAAATTGTTTTTTTAATAAAATTTGAATTTTGTTAATTTTTTTCTTCTTCTTAAATGAATCTTAACCACCGTTTTGTCGTTTTGACCTTTTTTTTTGTTGTTGTTGATTCTTCATAGTTGGCGATGTTTGCGCTTTAACTTTTTGGATTTGTTTAAAATAAAAGAATGTATATAGTTGCGGTTGTTGGTAAGATTGTGGCTGCGGATTATAGTTTAAAACGTTATTGTTGGCACGTAGTATATATGTTTTAATGTATTAATTAATTAATTTAATTGTTTAATTATCCTGATAAATTTTTGAGTAAATGACAAAAAAGAATTATTGGTGATATATACGAAGTAGCATAAGATTTCCCAAAAATGGGAAAAGAAATTGATAGAAAACATAAGAATAAAGAAATGTGGGATAATTTTCTCAAGGCCTAACTCAATAGAGCTAGTGGTGTTGGTTTAGTGGTGATCAAGGTTGTCAAAATCAGAATTTTGCTTCGAGTCGAAAGGGAAGAGCAAAAAGCAAAATCGAAAATTGTAAAATCGCAATCAAAATCGATTTTACTCAACTACTTTTGAAGAATAGAAATAAGAAATAGTAAAATTGCAATCAAAATCGATGGATTTTAGCAAAACCAAAATAATGCTAAATATCTGTTATAAATTGTACACAGTCATATATGACTACTTACACACAAATGACTAAAAAAATGGACAAAATCCTTCTAAATCCTTTAAAATCCTGAGATTTTGTATGGATTTCACGATTTTGTGCAATTTTGATGCGATTATACGATTTTGCCTATTTTGGGATTCTACTATCAATTTGAGTCGTTGAAGGTGAATAAAGTCGAAAAATTCTAGATTTTATGATTTAAGTCGGAATTTTGACAACAATGGTGGTGATGACTTGATAAGCAGGAGTGTTATCTTTCAAGGTGTCAAGTTCGATCCCCCCAGTGCCAATTTCGATGGGTTAGTCCACCAGAGCTTTGCTCGTGGACAGTAGAATTGGACCCCTTAGATTAATCGGTCATTGGGCCGGATACTGAGTTTTCAAAAAAATAAAGAAGGCCTAGCTCAACAGGCAATATCTGGTTAAGCTGAACACTTTTTGTGGTTACCCGGGGTCGGTCCTGGGATCTCCTCTTTGTGTGAGTTTTCATATGATACTTGCAACTATGTCTGCATCAAAAAAGCTAGATAATTATATGGCCTATGATTTTGAAGTTTGGAAAGAGCTTTCTTTTTGGCTGAAATTCCACTGTTTAAACAATGTTGAATGAGCACAGAGTGTCATCATATGATAGTTAGTCATTATATTATCGAAAATCAATACATATGCTTCTACACAGAAAATGCATTTCCTGCAGCATTCACACAGTGACTGAAAGACCTTCCGATCATGATCGGACGGTTCATAACATAAATAGATTTTGATTTTCTTTAAATATTAAAATTATTGAGCTTGAGATATGAACAGTTTGATCTTGATCAGGCAGTCACACAGTGTAGTCACTAGTCAGTGATTGTAGGGAATCTCGGTCCTTCTACACAAGTCTTACGACTTAGTTTTCAAGTAAGTTCAGAGGGAAAATATCAGGACAAGTTGCATTTAGTAGATTTTCTGTTTTTTTTTTTCTGGATTTAATTGATGAATATGATGAAGGTTTTGATGAAGATGAAGATGATAAAAAAAGGCTTAAATATTATTTTGGTCCCTTAAGTATTTATTTGGTATCGCTTTGGTCCCTTAACGTTTCCAGAGCCAATGCCAAAACGACACATGTATCGCACTTAACGGTTTTTTATTAAACCTAACGGAAGGGACCAAAAAGTGTAACGAAAATTAAATTAAAGTACTCAAACGGTATTTTTTTTTAGTTAAGGGATCAAAGCGATACCAAATAAATACTTAAGGGACCAAAAGAGCATTTAAGCCTATATTAAAATTATTGAGCTTGAGATATGAACAGTCCGATCTTGATCAGGCAGTCACACAGTGTAGTCACTAGTCAGTGATTGTAGGGAATCTCGGTCCTTCTACACACGAGTCTTACGACTTAGTTTTCAAGTAAGTTCAGAGTGAAAATATCAGGACAAGTTGCTGTTATTATTCTCACACACATTCATGCCTGTATAAGTTAAAATGTGTTCTCTAGATCATGAATTTACTATGATTGGTATAGATGTAATTATTTTTTACTTAGTTGAAGTTGGGCTTTACCAAGAAACAGCTTCATGCTTTAATGCTTACTCTGGACACTTTTTCTACTCTAGTTCTGCTTACGAGCAATCAGCGTTTTGTGATATGTTCCATGCAAAAGAATCTGGTTGGAGAGAGTGTACTTCATGTGGCAAGGTAGAGTGTGTAAACCACTTTTCTTTACCCACAACTTTAGTATTTTAATGAGCTATGGTATACTTGATCCTATTTGTTCTATTATCTGCAGCGTCTCCATTGTGGATGTGTTGCTTCAAAGTCTCAGCTTGAAATACTTGACACTGGTGGTGTAAGCTGTATTACCTGTGCAAGTACTTCTGGACTTCAACCTGTAAGCTCGCTTCACCTTGTTACATATATAAATAACCATTTATGATTTACCTCTCCGAAAGATGACGAAATATTGTTTTGGTTATGATTTTGACAACTTACCCAATCAGATTAGAATTTATGACTCTTATTTTTGGATAAAAAATGTATGATGATAGATAGCAGGGCTTATGTTTTAGATATGTTTTTTTCATTGAATCTTGTTTCATCATGTAATTGGTATTTTAATTATTGACTGGCATTCAATTTTCTATGAATGATAAAAAAATTACGGTGATCTGATATCTGCAATTCAATCGTGCTCTTCCATATATAGGAGGCTGTTGCTTTTTGCTTATATGGTTATTTTGTATTGATGCCTCATTTTTGAAGTCTAACTGTATCTTCCCATTATTGGGTTATTTTGTATCGATGCTTTGTTTTTGAAGTCTAACTGTATCCTCCCAAAATTGGGAATGATAACTTGACAGATTGCTAGTAATGAAAAGTCTAAAGAATCTGAAACAGCAACAGTAAATAATGTCAGTGCCCAGCAGTGCATATCTCTGGCTAACCAATTAAATGTGAGGGGTCTGCAAGTTGGGAATTATGCAGAAAATGACGGGATGAGGTGCTGGCTCAAACCTCACAATGTTGATTTGGATGGACCTTCTCGAGTAATCAAACCAGAAGTTTTACCCTCTGTTGGAGAATTTGAAAGCACTTTGATGTCACAGTTTCATCGTGAGTCAAATGGTTCATCTAGGACTGGTAAAGCAGAAAATGACATGCAAGATATATATGAATCACTGGCGCAGACAAATTTGAGTATGACCCTTGCCGCTCCTTTGCCAAATCCCTTTCATAATGTCCTTGTTGATGAAAGGGAACAAAGCAAAATGTCACCTCCACTTCTATTGGCGTCTAGATCTCGTCATCTTTTACCTAAACCTCCTAGGCCAACTCTATCTCCAGGCTTAGAAGGAAACACAGGCATGGTTTCCCAGATTCGTATAGCAAGGCCTCCTGCCGAAGGACGGGGAAGAAATCAGTTGCTTCCGCGATATTGGCCCAGAATTACAGATCAAGAGTTGCAGCAAATATCGGGAGAGTATCCAACTTTGTAATTAGTTCTTTAAATTGTTAGTTATAGGCAAGATACTTATGCAAGGTGATAATTTGTTACTGTTTTGACAATTACTATTTGCCTCTAAAAAAATTTCCTTAACCATGATTTATGGTATGTTCAAGTTCAAATTCCACCATTGTGCCACTCTTTGAAAAGATGCTCAGTGCAAGTGATGCTGGTCGAATTGGTCGCTTGGTTCTTCCAAAAGCATGTGCTGAAGTAATATTTTTTAACTTAGCTGTTTGTATTTACCAATTATTTATAGTTATTTTTTTCTTTCTTAAAGAGCAATGCCATTTCTTAGAACTAAAAAGGATGGCATTTTGCAGGCATATTTCCCTCCTATCTCTCAACCTGAGGGCCTTCCTTTGCGTATCCAAGATGTGAAAGGAAAAGAATGGATGTTTCAATTTAGATTTTGGCCAAATAATAATAGCAGGATGTATGTTTTAGAAGGGGTAACTCCCTGTATTCAGTCTATGCAACTGCAGGCTGGCGATACTGGTATGTTTTAGTGAAAACTACTGAACTTGTTAAATTGCCCATTTTAAGAATATATAAACCGCATTGGAACCTTCTTTTTTCTGTATGTGTTTCTGTGCTGCAATATAAGCTAAATTTAGTGATTATTTAGATTTTTTTTTCTTTGGTTCTACGTATTTCTGTTACTAATCAGAATCTTTGCAAGTTCCTGGCTGAATTCTTTTGTTTTCTTTTCTGTTTTCTGAGAAATTTTAAGAAGTTTATCTAATTTTACTGATAACGTTTTGTTTTATTTAAACAAAGTGCCAAAAATATTGAACTAAATTTTCATGTGTTTTTGTGGATGGGTATATGTTCAAATGAGTTATCTTTTATGAAAAGCAGCTGCTTTCTGTTCTGTTTCTAAGTTCTATTCTATTTGATACATTTTTTTTTTCTGTATAAATACATTGTTTTATCTTCAAAATTGATGACAAAAAATTTAAACTTCTCTGAAAAATCTGCAGTAACATTTAGCCGTATGGACCCTGAGGGGAAACTTATAATGGGGTTCAGGAAGGCAACGAATTCTGCTTCAATACAGGTAATAACCATTTTAGCTCATATAGCAAACTCAAACTTACTGAATTGATATTAAATTACCTATTAAGCAGGAAACTTTTCCGTCTAATATGCCCGTTGGTTCTCATTCAAGTGAAACTTCCTATTCTGGTGTTTATGAGAATATACCTATATTAAGTGGTTATTCTGGCCTTCTTCAGTCTCAAAAGGGTTGTTCAGAAACCCACCTAAACGCGCTCTCTAAAAAGTGGAACTCAGTTGGTGCTGACATGGATTGGCATAATGTAGAAATGCCTGAAAGCAGGAAAAGAGATGTGTTGTCTTTACCACCCGTGCTGGTTCCTGAGAAGAAAAGAACTCGAAATATTGGGTCAAAAAGTAAGAGGTTGCTTATTGATAGCGACGATGCACTGGAGCTGAAACTTACTTGGGAAGAGGCTCAGGATTTACTTCGTCCACCTCCAGAAGTTAAGCCAAGTGTTGTCGTGATTGAGGATCACTTATTTGAAGAGTATGAAGTGAGTTTACTAATTATAAACAGTAGTTATTTATGAAATTATCTCATTCGAGTTCTCATACATGCATGCATGATAGAGAGGGGTGAAAATTATAGAGAATCTTTCGTTAGTTCTGATCAGTTTTTTTTTTTTTTGAACAAGACTGATCATTTAATTACAATTAATTACTACACTCATCTTCTATCCAAAGCTTTTCAGTCCTGGTGAATCTAAATATCAGAAGAAAGGGGTGAAAAATAGAGAATCTTTCGTTAGTGCTGATCAGTTAATTAATGTACTCACCTTCTATCTAAAGCTTTTCTGTTCCGGTGAATCTAAATATCAGAAGAAAATATAACTTCTATGACATGGACTTTACCTGCATTATTCTATCAATATGCATACACTAACCGGTATTGGAGTTGCAAATTTTAGCGTCTCTGCTCATCTTATGAGTTATGCTCCACACATAGCAGTGATTAACTTTGTGTCGATAGCATATAAAGTTAAAATATTTAATTTGATATTTATAGTTTAACTTTGACGTATAGTCTTTGAACTTGCTTCTATTCATTCAGGAGCCTCCTGTGTTTGGAAAGAAGAGTATATTTGTAGTACGATCTACTGGGTAAGATGAATGTATGCATTTTTTTTTTCATTGCTTGCATCTTTAATATTTTCCAAGGAACTTTATGATTTATTTTAGAAAGTTCTACTAATACAGAAGCTTATATATTTCAAAAGTCTTTTAATTTGGAGTATGATTGTACCGCAGGATAAGCGAGCAGTGGACACAGTGTGATAGTTGCCAAAAATGGCGGAAGTTACCGGTTGATGTACTTATTCCCCCTAAGTGGACATGTATGGAGAATTTTTGGGACCAAAGCAGGTGAGTAGAAGACTCTACTATAACGTTATTGTGAAAACTTTTTAGTAAGACCTTTGTGCTTATGCAATGCTGTCAGCAGGTGTTCATGTGCTGCTCCCAATGAATTGAATCCAAGGGAACTTGATAATCTTTTGAGAATGAACAACGGTATTTCTCTATTTCTTGCTTTAAGTTAAATACGCGCTATGCTTTTATGGTTACTACTGATCAATAAATACTAGTAGTAAATGGTATTATCTTCAATTAGTTGACATTACACTAAAGCTAGGCTTTTCTGCGAGAATTTTCCAATTGGCAGTAACAAATGGTTTTGCGATATGTATGCTTATGGGAGACTGCTACTTAGAAATTTGATCTCCGATCTTTTATTTAAATTTTAATTTTGGCTAATACAGATGTCGTTTACAAAACAAATTAAAAAAATTGTACTTTAGTAACAGATTTTCTCAGGGACACTGATAGACTGGGGATCCAAATGGCCTCTTAAATTTGGATCAAATGCTTTTTGTTGATGAGCTTTTTATTTACTTTTAAGTTTTTCTTTTTCTTTTTTCCTTTTTTGTATCTGTTTAAAAGGGAGCACAGAGACCTGTATAATGCAAAAGGCTCTTATCTAGTTTACACATTTAGTTCTTATGTTTGAATTAGGAGAATTGACAGTCCGTAAGGTTGGTGTAGAAATTCAGAAAGGAAAAATATGCACAGGATGGTTATAAATATTAAGTATTGATTTTTTATGCACCATATCTTTCCATCTTCAGTTTGTTAATTTTTTTATCAAAACTGACAAGCATAATGAGTTATAAAATGTCATCCTAGTTCATCTTCCAACGGTCTTAACTTTAACTGATCTCATGAGCCTGCACTTGAAAAAATTGACTTTTTCTTACCAATATGAAAACAATGTGATGGGTGGTGTTGCTACCATATTGTTGTTGCTTTTGTTAACAAGTTCTGTATTAATATATTCATGCTAACCTGTTTACCTCTCAAATTATATATGTTTTGAATGAAATTAAAAAACCCATGATCCCAAATTATGCTGCTATGATCAAGGATGGTGATTATGTGACTATTATACATGGATGTTGACATGTTTTTTTCATGTCATCAAATTCTTGTTCCCTAAAACATTTAAATCCATCATTTTGGAATAGAATTCAAGAAACAAAGACAAGCAGCGGCAAACCAGAGGCCAGCTCTGGATCGTGAATCTTCTGGTCTTGACGCTTTAGCAAATGCTGCGGTACTTGGAGATGATGCAAGTGACACTGCGGTACCAGTGTTGACCACTACAAGACACCCTCGTCATAGGCCTGGGTGCTCCTGTATTGTCTGTATCCAGCCACCAAGTGGGAAGGGCAAACACAAACCTACATGCACGTGTAATGTCTGCATGACAGTTAAACGCCGGTTTAAAACCCTGATGATGCGAAAGAAGAAACGTCAATCTGAGCGTGAAGCTGAGATTGCTCAGAAAAATCAGCAATCATGGAGGACCAAGGATGAATCAGAAGTAGACAGCACCTCTCGACATTTAACTCCAGTTGATGGTTTGGAGAATGAAGCAAGGGGGGCAAATGAATTAGATTCAAGGAACCAAGACCAAGTGGCTGATGCTGCGAAGGGACAATTAGACTTGAATTGCCAACCGGATCGGGAAGACATGCAAGCTGGACCAAACACTCTTAGCATGATGACTCTTCTTGAAGAAGCAAATCTCCCGTTGGAGACATACCTGAAGCAAAATGGTCTTTCTAGCTTGATATCAGAGCAGCAAACAAATTCAGCTTCAAATGTGCAGGCACAGACAACCAATGAGAGCGAGGGAAGACAAAATGAGGATTGCTGTACTGCTTCTGCAGTTCATGAACAGGAAGACAGTCCTGAAGAGAACAGTGGGCAAGACAGAGACCAAAACAATTCACTTTCTTGAAGTCCTGCCAATCTTCATTTTTTTCCCTTTTACTTTACTCTGAAGTCATTAATTATACGAGAACTCTTGCGTAAGCTATAAAATTACAGGAGGTTTGATTGGGATGTCTATAGTTTTTTTTTTGCTGTCCTAACTGTGAATTTCTCCACTATACATATAATAGCTATAAATGCTGAAGTTTGTGTTTTAGGTTGTACACCAGTGTGAGGCAAGGAGTTGAAGTAAAGCATCTTCTTGCCATGGTAATATATTAATACATCTGATTGTATTTGTTTATTATGTGTGTTCGCGAAGTTTTAATAAACTGTTTTATTTTTACAGATTTTTTTGAAGTTATTTTTACAGATTTAATGAGCTTCGTTTGTTATCTGTAAATGTTAATTCTCATTAATTTATTTACTTAATTTGATAACTAAGCTGAAAGTGGCTACAAATAAAGGTTTGCTCGATTTAGTGACTATTTGTAGCTACATTGCTTCTTTGATGACTACTACTAGCAAGACACTGCATAATTCTCTATACATTCTCTCTTATTAGTTTAAGCTAAAATTAGTCTTAAATCATGTAAATTCCACATAAATTTGGTGGGATTCATGAATTTCAATTAATAGAAGAATGTGTGTTTGAAAGAGTGTTTTGGCTAATATTCTTTGATTTGTAGCAAATCATCCTTGTGCTTGACGAGTTTGGAAAAGTCACACAACACAAGAAAATTCGTCACACAAGAAAATTCGCCACACAAGAAAATTCGACCTAAATCAATCATTTGATTCTGAGTATTTCTCTTATTTGAGTCAAACCTAAACCAAAGTTGGATTTAGTTTGGAGTATTAGTTTTATTTGTTGGATTAAGTGTTTCTCTTGTTTGAGTCAAACTTAAACCAAAGTTGGGTTGGGTTTCACTTGTCTCAAACTTGATAATAGTTTTGATAAATAAAAAGTTCTACCCAAACAATCTGTCTATTGTATGACAAGATTTTGGTGTAGGAAAAGTTCTCCAAATGTTCATTCAAAACTTATCCAAGCAAAGCAGTTAAATTATCAACGAAAAGACAAGATTATTTCAACTATAGTTAATATAGTCTCCACTCAAAATAAAACCATTATAAATTAGAATTTTCCAAACACAGCCGAACATACTCTTAAAAAATAATAATACCGAACACACATTTATCTTAGAAACATACTTAGGGAAACATGCTTTGTTATGTCCTTGGACTTCTCAAATCATAAGCTAAACAAAAGTTACAAAAAATACAATTTTTTGTTCAAATTATATAGTATTGAAGTTGTTTGGAGTTTGCTCGGAGTCTTACATTGTTCATTGTTCAGTTTCCCTTAAAAGTATAAATATATGTTTGGACATACTTTGAGCTACCTTTAGGGGTGGGAATAGGTCAGGCCGCTTGTCAGGGGCCTATGACCCGGCCTACTTAAAGTCCGGCTCGGCCTAGCTCATATATTAAATAGGTAAGGCTCAAGCTTTTTAAAAAGTTTATTGATTTAAATAGGCTAGGCTGAGGCTTATAGAAAAGCCTACTAGGGCTATCAAGCCGACTCATATATGTGTATTAATCTCTATAAAATACATTTTATAATACACCCATATTAGCCTCTACAAAATGGATGTGTTAGCTCTATAAAATTTTATTGGATATACATGAAATATATATATATATATATATATATATATATATATATATATATATGCTAATAAAGTGGGGGAAAATGGATGTACATGCTTTACAAAATCTTATCGACATATTAGCCTTTTAAAAAATATATATGTTTATTAACCTTTTTAAAATTGTTAGTACAAATTAGGCTTTTAGACAGGCTAATAGGCCAAGCTGGGCTTTTAAAAAGGTTAGGCCAGACTTAAAATAAAGCCTTTGACAGGCTAATAGGCCAGGCTTAAGCTTTAGTTTTTTCAACTAGGCTCGACCTATTTAAGCAAAGCTCGGCCCGGCTCATTCCCACCCCTAGTTACCTTTTTGGATGAGATGTAAGCCATATAACATGGTAGCAGAGCCGGGTTAAAAAATTTAATGTAGGAATTGGACCTAGGACTCCCATTTACCGCGAGGGTGGGTATTGAAGTTGTTTGAAGTCTCACATTGCTCAGGTTCCCATGATGTTAGATTTATGTGTTTGGGCATTGGACATAATATTAAAGTTGGTTTAAGGATTGCAATGTGGGGATTGGACTCATGACCTATGCTAAGCGTGGGGTGGGTATTGAAGTTGTCTGGAGCCTCACATTGGTTTGAAGTTCCCAGACTATTAGATTTATAAATGTGTTTGGGCACCCTCACTTTAAGTTAGCTTTTGAGATGTTATCTAAGTCATTTAACATATAGCCTTAAACAAAAAAGCTAATAAATACACACACTTCCGATTATCCATATATTTTATTAAGAGTTAGGAGAGGTTGTGTGTGTAATTGTGTTGAGTAGAGAAGGAACAAAGTATTTGAAACGATGTAAACTTTTTATATAAAAGGACTGGCTAATTGAATGCAGTATGAGCAGTTTTTGCAGTATCTACAAAGAAGATCTCTGCATCTTACTGAGAGATAGAAAGACAAAACAACCACATGGTTTATTATTTCCTATATGGGGTTCCTAGGGTAGATCATGTCAACCCCAAACACCCAATTTCTAATGCCAATATAAGTAATAAAAAAACAAAAAATAAACGAATGAATCACCAAGTTGATCCATCCAAAAACTAATGCGATTGAGGATTTTCAGTTTTAGGAATCATTTTGAAATTTCATACCGAAGTATCCGAAACTTATAAATTTCTAGACTAAATTGGTGATTCACTGAAAAAGTGACATCGTAGAAAGTCCACGTGCTACTAAGCTTTCTTGGATACTGAGGACGATGACTTTGTACTTTCCTGCTTAGTGAGCTCCTCAGTAGAAGCATTGGAGGAACGAACAAGAGGAGACGGAAGCACTGTGGACACTGACCATCTTGCAGGATGTGAAACAGATGTTCTGGCTTTTGATGGTAGTAATGGATTAGAGAAACTCAATCGAGGTGCATTAATAATACCATCAACACTTGGTGATCTCGACGCATGTCTTCCATACATGGCTGCTGGCTCTTGCAGTGGGAACCAACTAGGGTACTCCGTATCTAGTATGATCTTGAGACTGTCAACAATGGCTCTCATTGTTGGTCTTTCAGATGGCTCCATTTGAAGGCATTGTTGTACAATTCCAGCTACTTTTCTTGCTGCTTTAGGAGGAAACTGACCTTTGAGTTGTGAATCCATGATCACCGACAACTGGAAATCATCAGCTAGGTAAGGCCGACACCACTTGACTAAGTTCCTCTCTTTCTTCGGGAGATGCATGTCAAAATGCTTTCTACCAGTAAGTAGCTCCAGAAGAACAATTCCAAAACTCCATACATTGCTCTTTGGAGTAAGCATTCCTTTCTTCAATGTCTCCACTGAAAGGTTTGCTGCCGCCTGCATACACGGACAAAATTAATGAGAACAAAACTAAAGGGGTGATCCATTCTACGAGCCTCCACCAGGTGAGGGAAAGTTTGACGTACGCTGGATTACCCCCACAAGCGGAGAGGCTGTTTCCAGAATTTAAACACAAGGAAGCAACCTTACCCTTACCAAGGTTTCGAATTCAAATGAGAACATAACCATTGGAATAAATATAGATGTACAATGTGAATGTTTTATACCAACACACACAAAATGAAATTATGTATTGAGTCAAAGAACTTACAGTTGAACTGCTTGAAATCTCTTCCTCAGCAACATGTCCAACAAAACCATATCCTGATAGCTTTGCATTGAAATCTACATCAATCTGTATGTTCACTGCTGAAAAATCATTATACATTGCCTACAAGAGATATAAAAGCATATATCAGTAGAGATAGAAACATACTAAATTGAAAATTTTAAATGTAATGTGCTACAAGAACATAAAAAAAGATCTACTTAGCTATAATTGTTCAATCCATATTAAGAAATATACAATAACTCAAGTCCCAATGGCATTCACTTAATGAGATCTAAACAATGCATTCAAATATAATATTTTGTTATTATTATCACCTGGAGAGGCCCTTCTTCATGCAAGAAAGTAAGGCCTTGTGCAACACAGATGGCAATTTTCATTCTTGCGTTCCAATCAATTGAAGGGCCGTCAGATTTTCCAAACAACAGGCGGTCCAAGCTCCCGTTGATTAGCCTCTCATAAATCAACATCCTTGGTTCAGACTCATAGCCATCTCTTGCGTAAAATCCGAGGAGTTTACAGAGGTTTGGATGTTGCAAACTTGAAAGAGTATTAACCTCATTCATGAATTCTCTCAAGCCCTAGAAGTAGGCATACATAGACCATGTCAGAAAGTTTTTAGCTACATTCAAATTCTTTTAGTGTGAAAAATTATAAACCTTTAAACACAAGGCTAATCATAATTCTAACTTATGTTTGAACATGTAATGTAATGATGCAATTCACGCCAATTTTCAGTTCTTGATTTCAAAATGGTTTGAAAACATTCAAATATACATATGAAAGTAATGTAGCAAGGACAAAAGTACCTGAGTCGATGAGTGAAGGCGCGTGACAGTGGCTTTAAGCTTATCACTTGAAGCATCATTTAAAAATGAAGCTTTATATATGGTGGAATAAAGACATTCTGAGATGCATTGATCAGAAGAGAAATTGCGGCAAGCAGCAGCAATTTCCTCATACCGAAAGTAACGAACCGAATCAATAGCTGTTCCTGACTTAGAGCTGCCAGTAGTAGTCTTCAATGTACCTCCTCCTTGAGGAGTTGGAAGAGGTAAAGGCAGTGGACTAGATGCAGGTTGTTTCTTCATCAATCTATCTCGATTTTTTGACCATTCTTGTTCTTTGTACTGAAATGTTTCCAAACCATCTTGTTCTACTGCAACAAGAGCTGAGCCAGAAGCAGATACAGGACCACCAGCCATCCTTAACTTCAATGGACCACTTCCTTGAGGAGATGGAAGAGGTAAGGGTTGTGGAATAGGCAAACGCGGCTCCTTCATTAATCTCGCTAAAACTCTCGACACTTCTTGTTCCTCATGCTCAACTGAGGCTAGAGCTGACGGAGCAGATAATGCCCGAGTTCTGTTGTTGGCAACTCGGTTAATTGGGTTAAGGGATTTCATGCTAGCCTTGGAACTTCGAGGATCAGAGTGTAACGAGCGAGAAGCTCGAAGTTGAGGTGTTGTTGCAGATACATGCTCATTTTGGTTGCTAGTTTCTGATTTGGATTTTTCACACTTCATGTTCTTAAAGGCAGGGAAACATCCCATCTTGTATGCAAGATATAGCTGTTGTAGTGAACTGTTTAATTGCTGCATAAACAAAAAAAAGTATAGCTTAAATGCTTAATCAAACTCAGTGTGGACTTATAGCATCTTGAACGTTGACACATGAATGTTACTAGTAGTTTTACAAAGAAAAATTATGTGAAATTTCAGCAAATGGATCTAAGGTGAGAAATATGAGGCAAAAGAAAAGATTCACTTAATCAATTTTGAATCTATTTCAATTTGGATATACTAGACATGGTCATTTACTTCCCTATAGATTTTCTCATGAAATAATGCCTAACTAAGAATATAGGTGTTACAATATGATGTAATTATTCTCAATTCTTTCTCCTCTCCCTTTTCTCATTTCTTCCTCAATACGACTAACCTAAATACTTAATGATAAATTATTCCTCCGTTTCATAGAGTGATAAGTCGGTTTCATAGTTTGGGAAGACAAACATAATGGTTACAGAGATAAAAAAAAAATTGCGAGTTCATTTTCCCTCGACAACATGTATAAGAATTAATTACTAATATTTATTACGCAAGAAAAATATATTCATCGATCACTCAAAAATAATATAAAATACAAAAATAAAATTAATTGATCAACTAATCCTTAAACTATTTTTCCCCATATTTCAAGAACAAAACAACAAATCACTTCATTTTTCCTATTTCAATGGTCAATTTTCACAATACATAATGAACAAAACTACTCATTTCCTATGGAGTCACAAATTCTATATTCCACAATCAATCTCATAAAGTAAAAAGACACACATAAGTTATTACACATTAAAGAAATTATACATTTTCAAGAATTAATTTCTCAAAAGCCTCCTCATTTCATTAATTTCACAAAACTCAAGTGAATTAACCATACCTTTTTAATTTAACTCCATCATAAATTATCAAAACAAAACAAAACAGAAAAAGATTACTCACCACCTTTGATATATTAATGACAAAGACAAAGTTTTTAAGATAACAAGAAACATTAAACTGACTAATGAATGAAACTACAATCAAACAAAACTTATTAATATTACTCACCAAATCTTTTCACAAAAGAGCCTAAATTCAAATGAATAATAAAACAAAGGAAAAAAAATAATATTGACACACCTATATGAGACAGCAGGCAGCAGCTCATGCAACTTAAGAGTGAAATTATTCCCTCATCTATTTATAAAGTCAAAAAAAGTATATTAATTTTTTTAGTCAAAAAAATAAAGACGGATTTGGAAGAGGAATAAATTTTGTGAGAAAAAGTGAAAGCTGTGGAAAAATACTTGAATTAGCTTCATATGGTAAGAAAAAAATCAACATTCCGAGTTATCAAAATCTAATATTTTTTATTTTATTATTAATAAAAGTATTATTATATCAGAATCCGAAACAGACATATAAATAAAAATTCTTCTAACACTTTTTTCTTTTTCATTTGTCCTATGTTTGTCCTCTTAACATGTAAATATGGTATCTTCAATTTTTTGTTGTGTGACCAGAAAATTATCTTTGAATGAATCTTTTTTATTTTAAAAGTTGCTTCGTACATTACTCCAAAAAGAGGTCTTGTTCTACCTTGGTTTGAATTAACTTGTATAATTCCTTTTTAGGTAGTAACAAGATTTTGGTCCATATTTTGAATGTGGTGAAAAAATAGATAAGTTTGAAGGTAAATAGGAATGAGAATAGGTACTCCTTCTTCTATGCTAGTAAGTACATTTTTTGTATTACTAATAATGTTATATTATATTTATAATTTGAATTAAATTATAATTTTTTTAACCTTTTCAGTAATTTAAGTTTATTAGTATATATTAACTTTTTGCGCATGACTATAATTTTAATATGACATAATAAAAAGTTAGTTCTCTAAAAAATTCTTGTTAAATATAAAAAAGGGAGTTTAATCTCTATTTAAACTTATAGCACATTACTTACTAAAATATATTCATATGAAATAGATTTTTAAACAGACTAACATGTCATATTAGACTTTCATAAGGTTAGACTCAGGTCTAAAAAATAAGTCTATAATAGACTTCTTGTCAGGCTTAGACACCTTAAATTTTTTGATAAGTCAGGTTTACGCTTTGCAAAACATAGCTTGACCTAACTTATTCTCACCCATAAGCATGGACAATTTTTTTTTTTTACAATAACACATAGTGAGGTTACTCGTTTCTAAAATTATGAGTCGTTTATAACTTGATTCAATAAAAATTAAAAATAGAGTGTCAAAAGTGAGTGTTGCTAGACTTTTTTTAAATATCCTTAAAAAATAACTTTTTAAAAAATTTAATAAAATTGAAAATATTAACAATTGATTAACATAATATAAAAATAATGCAATCAAAATGTTTGAATGGTTAATAATTTTTAAGATTATTTTATTATGTTTTTTTTTGAAGTAAAGATTATTTTATTATGTTAAGTAGTGTTAAAAGAAATCTAAAAAAGTACTAATCATTTTTATTGAATGAATAATTAATTATCATTTAAATATTAATATTCGGTTCCTTTAGTCAAAAAAAAATTAATTTTTCAACGATATCTTGAATTTTTTATTACTTGTCTTATAGGCAATATATTTTGCCTTAAATTGTTTTTTCCTTTATTTGCAATTATTAAATGTTTGAAGAGATTAAAGATTTTTCAATTATTTTTTAAAAAAATATTTTTAAATTGAAGAAGGCTAACAACACATCTTCTAACACACTCTCTTTAATTGATTAAAATTCATACGGGACCCACCAAATTCATATGGAACCCACATGATTTGATGAGACTGATATGAATTTTAACCAATCAAAGAAAGTGTATTGAAAAGTGTGTGTTAGAATGTTGTTGCTAGTATTTCTGTTTTAAATTATTATTTAACGGTTCAAGTCTATTAAAGATGAACTATTGCTGATTCATAACGTATCTTCCCTATTTAAAGATAACAGCTAGTCTTTATGAGATAACAGCTATAATTGGTGCCATCAATTTGCAGTCAAAAGAAAAATCTACCATCAATTTTTTTTTTTATCATTCTTTTTTAGTGTTTTGACGGTATCATTCTCTATCTACATTATACTCCCTCCTGTCTTTATTATAAGAGACTGTTGATTTTTTAGGTTTATTGGATAATTAATGTATCTTATTACAAATATAGACTAGATACATCACTTGTTCAATGAATCTAAAAAATCAATTATTTATTATAATAAAGACCGGAGGAAGTACTTATTATCATTCTCTATCTACATTACACATATTTTTGACTGGATCTACATTACACGTTAATAAATGACAACGAAATATCTACCAAAAACAAAATACATCAAAATCAACAAATTGTTTGGGCTTTAGTGACAAGGAGCTTCTTCTAAGAACGTACCTGAGAAATACCAGGTTCGATTCCCAGAGAGAATAACACTTGGCCAGTAATAAAAATGGTTTGGGTAATTGAACAAAAAATAAACAGTCAATTTTGCACCTAAATTATCCTCTTCTTACCAATTTGATTCGTAAACTTAAAATCAACTAAAACTATATATATTCTCATCCACTAATTTGGCCTCTTAATTAACTGGTTTAGGGACCAAATAGATTGATAGAAGAGATTTAGATTTTTTACTGTTTATCAACCAATTCCAATTTGTAACAGATACATGATTGATGACAAAGCATCATTTAGCATTTTTTTATTATGCTTTTAGTACCTTTTTTGAAAAATAAGTTGAGAGATAGTTGTCAATGATTTGATGAACATATTGTATTGTTTTCACTCGAGTCGTTGTAATTCGCTTTTATCGTAGATCATGCAACTTCATAGGTGTTTTGAGTGTTTTGTAGTGAGAAATCATGCAAATCGACAAATCAATACATCACGTGAAGGATAAGGGTATGAAGATTGAAGTCAATGGTGCTTAGAATTTTTTTTGAATACAATACAAAGTGAAGAAAATTCATTTCAATTTCCTAGGAGTTTCCAGATGGAAGAACGATCGAGAACGGGAGAAAAACGCAAGAGTTCGAACGTCAAGGGCTGCCTCAGGTGTCATTAGCGCCTGCTGCAGTGTTGCTACTGCCCTGGGCACCATTAATGTCCATTCATGCACCATTAGCGCCTGTCAACGGGTAATTTTTGCCTACATCTTGTTTTGCAAGTTGGATCGATGCAAAAAGCTCAGTTTTCTTCTCATAAACCCTACCCAACCATTTTCTATAAATAGAGACTCTTGCACTCATTATTATTCATCCGTTCATAACACTAATGGTTCAAGGAAAGGGTCAAGCATCCGAGCTTCAAGACATGATTTCTTCCTTTTCTTGTTCTCTCTTGGGTATATTTTTATATTGGTTGGTTACGATGTTTGTTGCCATGAACAACTAAACCTCTTGATTAGTGTTCCAAGATGAACCCCTCCTTATTTGTTGATTCCATTAATGAATTTTTCATCAAGTTATGTTTTTCTTGTGTCCTATTTAATTTGGACTTGTATGTTCTTAATGCTTTTTCAATTGAGAATTCGTATGGGTAATCTTGAAAATTTATTTGTAGAAGATTAGTATAATTGACAACCTGGAGTTCTTTCTTTGTTTATGGAACTACTAGTTGCTTATTTCTTCATTATTGTTAATGAAATTTAAGTATGAAACCTAGGGTTTTCTATTCCCTTATTTTGGGAACGCCGAAGTTTTAACTAGGTTAACTTGTAGCACATGTTGTCGTAAGATTTAATGAGTTTAGAAACTAGTTTCTTAAATCAAATGTAGACACCACATAATTGTTGTTTTCCCAAGTTAATTATGATTTAAATTATACTGGCTTTTCACATGTTCCGTCATTTCAATATTTTGCAATCAAGGTTAGGATTCATAAACTAATTCTTACACTTTAACTGAATTGTTACATATGGCTTTTTCTCATGTGTCTTTAATTCATTAGGGACCCTTTGGGTATTAGGGTTAGACACCTCATTAAGTGTAATTCCTTTAGATGACAATTTAGGAGCCACACAACATGTCGTCGTCAAATGATATGTTCATGGCTTTCATAATTGAGTTATGGAGGTGATGGTCATGATGGAGTAATCTGACATATGTAGGAATATTCTTTCTATTGTAAACCATTGTTTATGTAATTCTTAGGTCTTAATTAATAGGTACTTTGAGTTAATCCAACAAATAAGGAAAAGGGGATTCAAGGACTCTCTAATCACAGTTACACATCTGAATCACACAAACCTAATCTTACATTGGGCAAGGCAATTAAACCCTGCAATTATATTCATCTCTTTTTAATTTCACTCTTTTGAATGAGTTTTACTAATTGCTTAGTTGAACGACAATCCCTGTGGAGAACGATAAACTTACTACTTTATTATTTGTTACGATTTGGTGCAGTTGTCAATTTCGTCAATCAACAACGACAACAACAATCAAGTATTATTATACTACTAAATGGGGTCAGCTATATGGATCAAACGATGCAATAATGTTCTATCAAATACCATATTTCTTTCTTATGCTGCCGGAGATGAGTACTCTGGATGTTGCAAAGAATGGCCTTTGTCGGGGGGATGTAACTATAAAAACACTCCAACGCTCAAGCAGTAAGAGTTGTGGATCTAGTAGGTAGTTTTTGAGTAAAATGTGTGTGTACTTGAACCAATGCTTCTGAGTTAATATTTATAGTGTAAGTCTAGGGTTGTGTCCTTGAACTTGTACTTGGGCAACTGTCCTTGAAAGAAAGTTGTGAGCAGATTATGAGACATCATCCTTGGATACGACATGGATGACCCAAATGGCTTCAAGTGGTCATTATTCTAGCGCAGACAAGGGACACATCCATGTCATGGTCCTTCTAGACCTAGAAAATTTCTCTTCTCCCAAGAATTTTTCTCATTCCCACACCAAACTACCAAAAATAACCCCAATGTGAGTTAACTCACGTTGGTAACAAATCCAAGAGACCCAAGCTTCACACGAGAATTTTTCATGGGTAATTACCAAAGCTGAGTCACAATGTAAATCATGATGACATATGAGTCACAAAATTAATATCTCCTAACTAATTACAAACTAGCTTTCACTTACCCAAAATCCATAAATTCTACGTTCTATTTTGTCACGAGGTCACCGATGACAGAGCTTCATATGACATTTTGGCTATGTTTTTGGTACTTTTTCTTTGGATTTGAAGACAAATAAGATGAGAGTTAGAGGAGTTGTCAATGGTTTGAGGAATATATTGTATTGTTTTCACTTGAGTCGTTGTAATTCAGTTTAATCCTAGACCATGCAACTCCATAGGTGTTTTGAGTGTTTTGTAGTGAGGAATAATGCAAATCATCAAATCAAGACATCACGTGAAGGATCAAGGATGAAGTATTGAATATCAAGGGTTCTTAGAAGGTTTTTGAAGACAATACAAAGTGAAAAAAATTCATTTCAAATTCCTAATAGTTTTCAGATGAAAGAGCGATAAAAAACGGGAAGAAAACGCAAGAATTTGCACCTGAGGGGCTGCCTCAGGCACTCCTGCACCTGGTACCGGGTAAAATTCACTTTTTTCTTGTTTTCCACATTGGATTGGCGGATAAAGCCCAATTTTCTTCTCTTAATCCCTAAGTAACCTAATGTTATAAATAGAGACCTTTGCACATTGTTTTATTCATTTAGAAACACTGACGTTTCAGAGCAAGGATCAAGCATCGGAGATTCAAGGCAAAATTCTTCCTCCATTTATATGATGTATGTTTCCATGAGCAACTATACCTCTTGATTAGGGTTTCACGATGAACCCCTTCTTATTAGTTGGAATTTATTAATAAAGTTTTCATTCAGTTTATGTTTTTGATTGTGTTGAGATTTGAATTAGATTATGCCCGTTCTTAATGCTTCTTCAATTGGTTAACTACGAGTGTAACCTTGGGGATTAATCCGTAGGATTAAAGTAAGCAGTGACAACCCAAAATTTTATTATTTCATTGGCTTTTCTAATCACCACTTCTTATCAAGGTTGGGAAGGTAAGATTTGAGGCATCTCCGTCATTACTCCTTCCTTTAGAAAAATGTAGTACACTATTCCGGTTGGTCCTACACAATTTATCTAAAGGAACGTGTGTGGGTTTTACCGTTGTGACACATTAAATCAGTGATACACCGCATAAGTTGTTTTATTTCTTAAAAGATAATTCCAATAATGACGAAAGGAGGATTCAAGGAAACCATATTTGTCGTTAATCATCTAAATCACAAAAACATAATCTTGCATTGGACAGAGCAATTTAACCCTGCAATTCTATTACTTTATTTACTTTTCGCTTTTGAAATAAGTTTTACTAATTATTAAGTTGAACGACAATCCTTGTGGAGAACAATATAACTTACTACTTTACTACTTGTTGCGATTTGGTGGACTTGTCAATTTTGTCCATCAGTTACCCCTCCACATGTAATTTTATTCTATTTACATGTCTTCTTCCTCCACTAACAAAAGGGTATAAAAAACTAAAACCCATTATTGTTCGAACAAAGGGTGTTTAACAATACTACTTTTAGTTTTGATGATAACAAGGTATTAAAAATTGTCAATTAGATATGCTAATATTTGTTCAACTATGCAGGATCTTAGTCAAAGAGTTTAATATTAGAAGGCATTCTGAAAGAACAAATGAAGAGAAAATGTCTATAAGAAGCTTGTTGCAAGTGATTCTCTTGACTTAGAGAGCCTGGAGAGTCTGAAGAAGTTGTTTCGAAAAAGTGCAAGTCAAGAGGTTCTGAAGACTTTGAGAGTCTGAAGAAGCTGTCTCGAGAAGCGCATATCTACAAGTATCTGAAGAACAAAGAGAGTCTGAAGGAGCTGAAGAGAGTCTGAAGCTCAACAGAGTCGGAAGTTCTACAGAGAGTCTGGAGACTGCTAACTCAATATATTGATTTGATGAATTTCTGGAGGCATTTCGTTGCAGAAGGAACATTCATATGGAGTAACGACTATTTCAAGTCAACTTAAGCATGGGATGCTTTTCGACAAAGAGCGCAGAAAAAGGACAGAGTACTTGTACGACCTCTGTCTCCACTACTCCACTACTTGTACTATTGGCAGCTGTGTCTACTGGTATTTCCGCTCTAAGAGGAATGGAATTCAAATTTGTTTTGAAGGACGATTACGATATAAAGCAACAGATCAACAGTGTCTGATCAAGCTTCTAGATGACTCTGTGATGTGTTGGTATCTCTCAACGTCTCTCTACTATCTCTATATAAAGGAATGAGGACTTGAAGATTTGGTTACTGACTTACAATACTCTTACGCGCATTTTTGAACCAAGTCATATTGTCAAGCCAAACACATCAACAACTTAGGAAATTCTTACAAACCTCAATATCCTAGAATTTCTAAGTGTAACAGAAAACAGAGTCTTTTGTTTGTATTTGTGAACACCACTGATTGTATATTAAGTGTTCAAACTCTTATTTAGTTTTCTGTAAATTGTGTTAGAAGTCTCTTGCTTGTGTGCTTGAGCAATAGAAGTCTCTTGCTTATGTGCTTGAGCATTGAAAGTCTCTTGCTGTGTGCTTGAGCAACTTGTAATTTGATATTACATTTTAGTGAACTCTCCTCGGAAGTGCAAGGGGGACATGACTACTTCCGGTTTATGGAAGGAACCTGTATAATTGATTGTGTTCTCTCTTTCCCTTATCTCTTTACTCATTCCGCTGCACAGACTCTGAACTCCTTATCAAAACCTGAACTCTATCAGACTCTGATCTGGAAAACGGAATCCTTTCTTTTGAAAAGATCGAAAAAGATAACACAATTCAACCCCCCCTTCTTGTGTTTTTCTCACCTTCAATTATCACTGTTTTATCTTCTCCAAGCTGATTTTGAATTAGAGACGAACATGATATTGAAATAATCAAATAATGATTTTTCTTAAGAGCAATGATGATGTTATGAATTGTCTACTGTGATAATGGAATTAGATGAAGTATGTAGGTTTGATAACGGACTATAAGAGCATAAAACTTGGTTTTGGTAAAAAGGCGAAAAATAGACGATACTTTGAATTTTATAGACGAACTTTGGTGAAATTTTGGAATAAGACTTGTTAGCTTGAGAATGACTTATGTTCATGATAGTATGATAGATTAGGATTGAATTGGTTTAATATGCTTGAGATATGTTGAATTGTGTGATAATGTCAACATAGGCGATTTTGTTAAAATAGACGAACTTTGTCAAAATGTTGGAAAATGATTTGATAACTTGCAAATGACTTTATATTCATAATAATATGATGAAATAAGAATGAGTCATGTTTGATGAGTGTTTAAATATGTTGGTTATCATGATGTGAGTGATTATTCGTTTATTTTGCAATGTATGCCTTATAAAGTGATATTGCTTTCTTATTTGGTTATGAACATGTGAAGTTATTTATTTGGTGATGAATATGTGGAGAATATTAATTGATGATGATATGTGATATATGGATTGTAATTACTCGACGATGCAATTGATATATTCATGATGAGAATCACAAAGATGGGATATATATTATATAATGGTGTAAATTATATAATGATGATGAGTTTTGAGTTATGCATTGTCGAATCTTTACTTGAAGTTCATGTATTCATTGAGTATTGTAATCACGAAGATGGAGGAATGAATCAGTAACAATAAATCCGGTTGTATCCAAATAATCACAAAGATGGGAATAACGATGACGGGTGGAGTCCAATTGATACCACATGCATGTAGAGTTGTGTCTAGAACAATGCATACATATGAGTCTTTATGAAATGTCTCATTCTTGATTACGTGACTTGGTAAATCATGTAAATGTGGTGACTTGGTGAATTATGTGATTGTGTGAAATGTATGGAGATGTGTACATAATGATGTTTGTTAATTAGTGATGCTTGTACACTTGGTGATTCTATTTGATGATAAATATTTTGGTGATTTTATTTGATGATGATAATGAAGTGTGGGTCATATGTATTTGAATTGGTGAAATCTTTAATGATGATGAATTCCTTGCTTATACACTCGAAATGATGATTGTGATTAGTTGAATTGATTATATGAGAGTGTATGGAATTATTGTTCGTTAGTGACAAATATGTGTATTTGAATATGTGAAAGGTGATTATATGTTATTTGACAAGGTGAAATGAAATAATGGATTATGTGCGAATATGCTTAATTGAAATTGTAAGATTATTGGTGAGTTTAGTTATGTTAAGACATGATTGATGCTTATACATGACAAAGTATGAATACTATGAATTTAGTTGTTGATGATGTGATGACCCCTTGATGTGGAATTTGTGAATGATTGTGTTATGATTGAGTCGAAGATAATATTCACATGATGTTAGTATACTAGGATGATGAGTATGTTTATGCATAAGTGAGAGATGAAATCATTTAATGTTATTCACTTGATTATAATTGATTATGCGATCAATATCTAACCCCAGTAGTCATTTGATTGACCGCCTGCTTATTTGTATGAATGTGTAGACGTTTTTCCGGATTGAGGTGATTGCTTTCTTTTGATGCTTGAGGACTAGCATGGATGCTTCCTCGTTTATTTTTCACTTATAGCTAGTTATGCTCTGATGTAGGAGTGTCGGTCTTGAGACCCTTTTTATTTGATACCATTTGATGGCTTATGTTATTTATATGTCGCAGATATTTGTATCATGGTGATGTATTTATGAGATGTGACGCATGACATGTTGAGAATTATTATATGTTGTCGAGAATTTTTACGTTGCTGATTTTCCGCTGCAAGCATTTAGAAAAATATACTATGCATGTTTTTTGAAAAATATGTAGATGTAGCATCTAAACTCTCTTGATATATGATTTATCTGCATGATTATTGCTTTCGGGGTTTAGAGTGTTACATACAACTCCTTCCATCCATAATTAAAGCACATACCTTTCCTTGTACTAGATATCTTGTTTGGAAAATATTTTCTTTTTGAGATGTATCTTTCTTCATGACATGATTTCCCAGCATTCTCTTTACCATGATAAGCCCTCCACTAGATACTTCTTGAGACTTTTTTTCTTCTAATACTTCAAAAAGAAAATGAAATGGAGGAATTACAATGATAACATGGGTAATGAAGATGATTTCGAAATTGACACCATAAAATTTCCCAAACGAAATCGTGTTTTGAACTTTTATAAATAAGATACGCGATCATTTTCTAAAGATAAAAAGAACAAAAAATCAAAAAGGAAATTTGTAACAACTTTTTTTGCTTCAAAAAGATCAAAGCATGGTTCAATCCAGAACCAAAAAGAAGCAAAACATCCAAATTCACATAAAGTGACTTTTTTCTTCTTCAAAATTCATCTCCTTGCATATCATTTTGGTTCTCTATTTATATGAGCTTATTACATGATGATTTTGATTCTAAAACTCTTAGAAAATGAAACGAAATGCAGTTAATAATTGCAATAATGTTTTGGTGGCTGATTAAGGCAAGGAAGGCTTTACTTTAAATGGACTTTTAATTGGATGATTGTATTTTTCAGTTATTTGATTCAGTCAACCCCCTCAATTTCATCTCCTTATAGTCATCATTAAGTGATAGATTGAAGGCTTGTCCTTACCTTTTTTTTACAGCTCTTTATTCAAATCATGTCTGAAACTTCAATCTCGTTTTTCACAGCAAAAGATGTCGATTTTGATCTTAACTCCAAAAGATGAAATGCAGATAAATTTCTAAGCTTTTCAATGAATTAAAGATTGCATCAATCGAACATCGGCAACTCTAGATATGGGAAAAACAAGACATACATATATATAACGATCTACGAAAATAAAAACTTTGAACCAAAAATAATTTGGTTTTCTTATCCCCCCGAATGATAACCTTCATTCTAACTCATCAAATCTCCAGTTCTTAGCTTCAAGCCATGCTCCATCGACAGACGCGTAGCTTGAATTTACATCATCAACTCATTAAAGGCCACAAGAGGATCATAGTCTGAGTCGTCCTCATCAAAACCATACTTGACTTCATCCATTTTTCACATTTTGACCCCCTTCACTATGTTATCCTCTAATAGGGAAAGTCCCAATTGGAACCAAGGCATCATCATACCAAGACCAGTCACCATCTCTGTTTGGACAATAAAACCATTCCTCTCTGAAGTCCTTGTAGTAATACATCTCACTGACATCCAGTCTGCAAAAGGTATTCCTCACATTAGGCTTGATAAGCACATTGGTTCGGATTCCTTCATCTTCCAAAAGCTTAGCAATAACAGCACAATAAGTAAAATATTAAGTAGATAACTTATGTTCCATCATCTTGGCTATGAAGAACTTAGTCCAATTTACCCTTTTGTGGTTTTAGATTACCCGAATGATTTTTAATATAATCTTCATAAATTCTCCCAAAATTCCTTCCATTGGTATTAATTATCTTGCTAATAATCTAGTGAAGTATGTGATCCTTACAATTCAGTTGGCTTGAAGGAAATGAAGAGTATTTTAATGGCTCACTCAAACATGTCTTGGAAATACAAAGAAATTTTTATCATTGTCAAAAAAAGTATTATCACTTGTTAAATTAACACCCTCCCAAGGTAAATTATAGTTATTCTACCAAACACCAGGAGAAAGAGTAATATAATTCCTTAGAAACTCACATACCAAACCATCATCATATTGATCCTAAACAATTTAACAGTAAAATGCCTTAACTTGATGCTCATTATAGAATGTAAATACACTAAAAAAGATGGCTAAACCTTGTTCTTGTAGAAAATCAAGAAAATGAAAACTCACACCTCTTTAAATATGTAAATCATAATGCAATGTATGAACCTACCGCATGTGAAACATTATCCCACACACGTCATAGTCCTTTGTTTTGAGAAGACTTGCAACCTTAGAAAACTCAACTTATGATGCATCAACAAAAGACCCGCTAGTCGAACCCTTTGTAGCTCTCTTGATGGAAGCTTGGTGTTTTTCTTATGACCCATAATTTTGGATTGGAGAGTTTTGAAAAATGGTTTGATGGTTTTTGGTGGAAAATGAGTATAGAAGGATTAGAAATGTACGTAAGCATATGAAGGTTGGCTGAAGTGGGTTAGAAATTTGGCGGAGAGCAAAAATGTGATGTAGGCACATTGTAAGTATTGGAAAAGAAGGGTGGTTTCCCAATGTTATGCTCCTTCTACAACTGAGCAAGGACAACTTCTTGCCATGCATAATCGTTGACCAGCTAAAGGTCAAAGAAGTACTTGAGATATGTCACATCAATATAGGTGGCCTCTTGTTAGTAAAGAGTGTGACACCCACTAAATTGAGCAGATAGATGCTAACAACCTGGTCTCGATTCAACCATATCTCATCAATGTCACCATCCTTCTCTACTGCAATTGCTTCCTCAAGACATAGCTTAAAATAATTTCTCAACTAGCTGAAACGTGCACGCGCATTGTTCGTGGATTTCACTTGATACTCAACCTCACCCACATAAAACCCCCAAAACTCGACCATCAAATCAACTGCCTAATCCATGAAAAGAGGAACATCGTGGTCTAGAAGGCGGCCCTTGATGGAGAGATGCAGAAAACATAACACATCATCTAGTGTCACTGTAATCTCTCCAATAGAAAGTTGGAAGCTAAACGTCTCCTCGTGCCGTCTCTCAACAAATTGTGGTCAATATTGTTATAGCTAACATGCATGAGCCATTAAAGATCATTGGCTTGCAGGGAATCTCTAAACCCTGGTTGACGCATCCTTACTTCTCTAAACCATGGTTGTCGCATCCCCACCTTATCCGGATCATGTATATCATTCAACTTCTTCCCGTTATTCACACGCTTTAAATTGTTACACCACTACAAAAAAAATTGTTTTCATAAATAAAAAAAGGCTTAATAGCAGTTTTGGCCTCCTAAATATCAGAAAGTTACGATTTTGGTCCTCTAACAAAATAAAATACAATTCAACCCCTAAATATTGCATCTTTTGCAGTTTCGGCAAATTATGACCAAGTTAATGCTGACGCGGGCGATACGTGTGTCATTTTTTTATTTTTTTAATAATTTAAAAATAATAAAAAATTATTAATTTTTTATTTTTTTAATTAAAAAAATTAAAATAAAAATAAATAAATAAAATTACACACGTGCGTCCATGTCAACATTGACTTTGTCAAAATTGGCCTGGGGGGCAAAAACTACAAAAAGGGCAATACTTAGGGGGCTGAATTGTATTTTATTTTGTTATGGGGCCAAAATTGCAATTTCCTAATACTTAGGGGGTCAAACTACTATTAAGCCATAAAAAAACATGTACAAAAAATATATAAGTTGGGGAATCTTACTGCTCCATTAAGCATGCACTTGTCCACCTAACGATGATATATGGTGAGCATATACATGTCATATTTCCCACCAGGATAAGACTTCAGCGGCTATGGCTCCTCCTCCACATCCTATTGTGGTTTCTATTCATCATCGACATTCGTCACCCCTTCTGAGTAGTCTGAATAATCCTCCTCATCTTCCACATGGTGCTAACAAGGCTGAGACTTAGGCTCGTTCACTTGAGATGTCCCGGATCCATTATCATTGTGGCCCCTGCCCACTATCTTTTCCGCTACACGCTTCAGCATCTTCTCCCGCCTAGCGGATTCAGTCGTGGTAATTCTATCGTTTCTAATGAAATCTATGTGGTCCATATCTAAAACATGCAAAATCATATATAAGTACAATTAACAAAATAACCAAAAATAACACATACTGAAATAGATCGGATTATATAATCCATACCAAGAACAACCTGGTTCAAAATAAATAATTTTAAAGGGTTCAATTTCCAAAAAAAAAAAAGAGAGAATAAAATAACACTAAATTGAAGAAATAGTATCTTACCTTACCTTTTGGTTTATATTTGGAAATGCTTGAAATACGATGTTTTGGAGCAAGATATATTCAAGAATTACACAATGTGAGAATTATTTTGGGTGATGAGAGAGAAGTTTACAAGCAAAAAGAGAAACTGTTGAAATGAGAGAAGTTTTATGATTTTCCATTATATATAGAAAGATTTCAGATTTAATAATCTAAAAACCTTTAAAAGATGTTCTAATTTTATGATCCAAAAACCGATATTTTCAAAATTTAATAAGACGGATGAAAAGAGAGCAAGGTAAATAAAGAAATGAGTATTGCTTTTTCCACTCTGTAGAATTCTCGCGCGCCCTATTTTTTTCTTCCAAAAATACCCCCTAGTCCGGAAAATATAATCTGAACGCCTTCCGAAAAATGAGTTCCGGACAATTTCTTGGATTTTGGCATATAAACCACCCTGATGGATGTTGATGCCAATATTCAATGGATGGATTCAGATTACATAATCCAGACAATTTTTACACTTTCCGGATTATGTAATGCGAAATGCGTGAATTACCCCGTTGAAAGTCAACAAAAGGGGTGGAAAATGATGTTTCCGAATTACATAATCCAGAAAGTGTTAAAACTGTCCAGATTATGGAATCTAAACTGCATCAACACAAAGGCATAATCCATATGTTTTCGTTGAACATCTGTTTTAGAGCAGGTTTAGTCAATTTTAGTTTTGCCTTTGACTATATGCAAACAAAAAAGAATAAAGTTATAACATCAAAATTAATAACACAATATAATTTTCAAACATTAATAAAACATAATTATTCAAATGTTACATAACATAATTATCCAAAATATTCAAACAATCACATTAAATAAAGGCTTTTATATGTGTTTAGTCCCTGTAAATAAGGGTCATTTAAAATAATGGTCCCTGTATTCCTTAATCCTGACATTTTGCCCTGCCAAAATTTAATCCCTTAAAAATTGGTCCCTCAACCCAGTTAATTACCGTCACGTCACTGTAATTACAAACATGAAATTACAAAAATACTAATGTAATTAGTGATGTGGCAGTGATTAAGTGGGAAGAGGGACAAAATTTTAAGTGATTAAATTTTAGCTTACAAAAATACCCCTGTAATTAGTGATGTGGCAGTGATTAAGTGGGGAGAGGGACACAATTTTAAGTGATTAAATTTTGGCATGGCTAAATGCCGGGATTAAGGAATACAAGGACCAATTTTTAAATGACCTTTGTTTGCAGGGACTAAACACATATCAAAGCCTTAAATAAAATACAGTTAACCCCTTATAACTACGCCACCACCCCTACCACCACCTCTGGCACCCTTGCCACCCTCAGTAGCTCCCCGACGTCGGTAAACCTTCCCATCATGCACCTCTTTCAATAACTCCCCCAAATGTTGCCATTCCTCATACCCTCGTGACACCAAACCACTGGACATCACAACATACACATGGTCTCTGATGCGGCTCAACCTTCCGCTAATCTGTAAGTACCCAAGCTCTTCATCCTCCTAAGCAACAAGCACATCAATGACCTCACGCTCCGGTGGCCTTGACACCGGTACCGGAATTTCTGGAAGAATCATTCGTGAGACCGGTGATAAAACCACTCGATGTATCTGTCTACTGCCTCCGCACCATGAACTGCATAATTCCTCAACTGCTCAAGTGTCAAGGCATGATTAAGTGCATGCTGAAAGCGGTTTGTGATCTCCGCCAAATTAATCACAGGAGGTGCACTCTCAGCGGGATGTCTGGCTGTTTCCGGATTTTATATTCCGGATTGCAACAATCTGGTCTGGAAAACGAAATCCAGATTGCTTCAGTACAACAAAAAAATGGTACAATTAACTTGCATGCATAGAGAAATCGAACTAACCTTCCATTTGATGTTTATCAAGGGTTGAAATGCGGTCATTTTGAACAAAAAGACATCAATTTTGGTTGGATTTTTGTAGTTCGGATTGTGGGATAAGAGGGAGAGAATGAAAGTGAAAAGTGAAACCAGTGTTTTAAAACCTGGACCGGTGATCGACCCGGTTGATCGACCCGGTCAAGGTACTGGACCACTGGTTCATTGGTCAGACCAGTGGGTTAATGGTCGAACAACATGACTGCTGACCCAGTGTATATATATAAAAAATTAAAATATTTGGCTTAAATTTCATAACTATAAAATTTAATAAAAATTCATGCATTTATAAAAACAAAATTAACAAGAAACATAAAATTAACACCTTTAAAAAAACCCATAAAATTAACAATATTTTATCACCCAAATAAAATAAATCAACACATTCCCTCGAAAAACAATGTTTTTTTAGTAAAAATATAATGTTTAATTGATACATGATAGATAAAAAAAAATGATGTAGTTGATAGTAAAAAAAAATGCGTGAGTTTTCTTTAAAAAGAAAGCAATAACCTTGCAATTGAAAAATTAAAGAGGATAAAAAATTGATACAGGTGTTTAATTTTGCATGTTTCTTAATGAAAGTAATTAAATATATACATGTATGCATTTATTTTAAGAAAATTCACATGGCCAAGTGGTTAGGATTTCAAAAGCAAAGCCCTTTTTATCCCGGTTCGATTCCCTTTGTTCAAAATTTGACATTTTTAAAAAAAAATTATTCAAGTATCAAACCGTTCCGATTTGGTCCGGGTTATAACGGTTCCCAGTTGGACCAGCGACCCATACATGTTTCACCAGTCTGTTTGCATATCCGATCCTATGAGCAGACCAAACCGGCCACTGCCGCACCGGTTCACGGTCGGATCGGTCCGACCGACTGGTTCGGTCTAGGTTTTTAAAACATTGAGTGAAATTGGGGGGGTGAACTTTTTTTATACTTCAAACCTGTCCGTAATCCAGACAAAGGGTATTTTGGGCAAAAACGCAGGGCGCGTGAGAAGGCAACAAGGCGGTAAAAGTAACACTCTAAATAAATTGCCTGTACTATACCCAAACATGGCCATAATAAGTTCACAATTTCTTTTCTGACATAAGAAAGTTCCTAAAAACACAAGTAAAATACCAATTTGCCCTCAACGGCAGTTAACTACCGTTCTGCTGACCGACAGAAGTTAACTACCGCTGGGTCCAACGGTAGTTAACTACCGCTACAGCCATCGGTAGTTTGCTGCCGCGTTCCTAGTTCAAATTCCAACAACTTTCTCCTTCTCCTTCCCTTTTATACATACTATTTTGACCATATTTTTTCTCCAATTTTCATCCAATTTCAAATTCATCAATTCTAAAATATATATAAAAAGTAATAATAATATTAACATGATAAAAATAAAATGCAAGAAATAATTTAAAAGGTACGTAAATGTCATAGAAATATGATAATGCTACAAGGTACGAAAATGTTATAATACTACAACACCACAGTCAAAATGTACAAAAAAAAAAGAGCCTAATGAGAATCGACCATGCTGCCTATGATGCCTATGCCCCTTGCGCTGCCTTGCAATCTGATACATGAGGGCAGGGCGAGCAGTACTGTCAATCTGAATTACTTCCTGAACAATCTCCTATTTAGTCATCTCGCGGCTCATGGCTACAATATTATAAGATATCTGCACCACATCCCTGATGATCGTCAATGTGTCAGGAATCTCTCTAGCATGCTCCTCCTCTATAAGTTGCTCTCGGTTCGCCGACCTGGGGGAAATCATTCATCAGGTGGGATAATCTGAGGGTGAGAGACTTTGGCATACCAAGCCATGTAGCCAGGCTGATGATCCCATACTTTGTCACACCTCGCTCCCCAATCATTATAGAACCACAAACTAGGGTCTATCAACAAAGTAGCCACCATCTCCTTAGGCATCGCAGTGACATCTGACGGATGTCTGGGGATGTCATGTACAAAGCCAAACTGCCTCTTAACCTGCTCCGGTAAATGACGGTACACCTTCTCCTTCCTGCACACCAGCTGAAAAAGGCGCACCACTCTGTGATCATCATATGTAGACTACATCATATCATCCACCTTTAAGCGATCCATGAGTAGGCGGTAATGGTGCACAAATGTATGCCCTCTGGTAGTAAGCCATCTCCTCACTACATGCTTTTAAGAATTTAAACACTTACGCTATATATTTTAATCACTTTAAAGCATTTAAGGATTTTTAAAGAATTTAAACACTTACAACATTATGGTTCACCCAAATAGGGATCGCCATGTACTTCGCGTAGTTGGATAATAATACCGTGGTTTCAGGACCTCCAGGAAAGGGAGGCCCTACAATAAGCACGGGTGGTGTCACCTCAGCCCGGCGACGTTGCACACGCCGACGCTCGGGCTGACGATCTTCAACAACATCATCCTCAGCAATATCCTCCTCATCAACATCATTTTCAGCAACATCATCCTCATCAGCCTCATCATCATCGCCATCTGCCACCTCAGCTGTCCTAAAGTACTGACTAGCCTCATCCTCATCCGCCTGATAAAACATAGTCTCCTCCTGCATCCGATTATATCCCTCAAATCCCTTATCCGCATACCCGATACTGATGTGCTTGTGTTGGATCAACCACCCGTGAGTAATCCATCTGTGGCTGTGAACCCACCCCACCTTCTCCACCTATCCTCAAGTCCCTACATCTCCGGGCTTTTGGAACATACGAGTTTTGAGCCTGCAGCTCCTTTTGATGGCTATTTGTCATAGCTACTTTACCTTTGCACATCTTACCCTCTCTAATACGCCGCTCGTCCTCCTCCCCAGACATATCTATACAAAAAATATTAAAAAAACCATAAATAAATGGACAATGTATACTTTTACGGTATTTAGGCATTTCGTCGAAACTATATTCTTTTACGGTAACACAACCTAAGGCATGGAACAATAGATCTAACCTTCACACTATATATAACACCAAAATGCAAGTAACATATCACAAAATAAAGTTAAGCATTCATCAAACTTAATATAACAAATATACATTCATCAAACTTTATGTAACATACAACATTATGTCATTCATCAAACTTGCCAAAAAAAAGCAAAAAAACCAAACTTAGAAACATCATAACATATATACATTACATAATTTAACATATTTGCAAAGAAATAACGCAAAAGAAGCATGAATGTCTCACTTAAGCATTTCATCAAACACCTTAAGTGCATTCTAAATCACTAGCAAAATTAGTGTTATTTGAACATCTAAACAACTACATTGTACCTATACTTACTCTAAACAACAATTTCAGCAACAACCATACATTATAACATCAAAATCATACTTAATTTGCAATTTTCTAACCTAACCTAACCTAAAACTAACATTTTGCTCAAAATTAAGTAAAATAAAGTCATAAACAACATACATTGCATGTAAATAGGATTAAGATGACTAACTTGTGATTAACTTGAAGAAATTAGGATGATTTTCGAGCAAATAAGGTTTAGGGTGATTTTGGATTGAAATTTGAAATTGTTTTGCATGTGTTTTGTAACTAGAAACTGAAGTTTCTGTGTTCATATGATACAGATCGCAACGGTAGTTAACTACCGCTGAGGCCAGCGGCAGTTAACTGCTGCCGGTTTGCAGAACGGTAGTAAACTACCACCGGAGGTATTTTGGAAATTTTCATGTGATAATTGGACATATTTGAAGTCAGAACAACAATTTTCTAATAAGTTTGGGCTTTTGATGAGAAGCAGCCCAAGAAAAGGTTATGCATTTTAGAATGAATCACGCTCTCCCCCTTGCAAAATCCACTCCCGCCCCGCAGGCAGGACACAAATACCCATGCGCAAGTTAACTAGCGCAAGTGTAAAACTGTGCGTTAGTTAACATGCGTTGCGTGACTTAAGTCACGCATGTGTTAAACATTGCGTGACTTAAGCTAGACACTGTGCAAGTTAACTTGCGCACAGATTTAACACATGCGCTAGTTAACTTGCGCAATGTCTGTGCAGCAAATATAACGTGCGCAAGTTAAGTCACGCTGCGTGACTTAACTTGCGCACTTATTTATGCAAAACAATTTTGAGGATCTCTTTTTTCATAAATAAGTTGTTTTGAGTAAGTTGTTTTGAAAAAAGAGATTCTAATAAGCTGTTTTGCATAAATAAGCTAATTTGAATAAGTTATTTTGAAAAAGAGATCCAAATAAGCTGTTTTGCATAAATAAGCTGTTTTGAATAAGTTATTTTTGACAAAAGAGATTCTAATAAGCTGTTTTGTATAAATAGGCTGTTTTGAATAAGTTGTTTTTTAAAAAGAGATCCTAATAAGTTGTTTTGCATAAATAAGTTGTTTTGAATAAGTTATTTTGTAAAAAGAGATCCTAATTACTGTATTGCATAAAAAAGTTGTTCTGGATAAGTTGTTTTGAAAAAAGATATCTTGATAAGCTGTTTTGCATAAATAAGTTGTTTTGAATAAGTTGTTTTGAAAAAAGAGATCCAAATAAGTTGTTTTGCATAAATAAGCTGTTTTGAAAAAAGAGATTCTAATAAGTTGTTTTGCATAAATAAGCTAATTTGAATAAGTTATTTTGAAAAAAGAGATTCTAATAAGTTGTTTTGCATAAATAAGCTGTTTTGAATAAGTTATTTTAAAAAAAGAGATCCTAATAAGCTGTTTTGCATAACTAACGCACGTGTAAAACTGTGCGTTAGTTAACATGTGCTGCGTGACTTAAGTCACGCATGTGTTAACACTGCGTAACTTAAGCTAGACACTGCGCAAACACATGCGCAAGTTAACTTGCGCAGTGTCTATGCAGCAAATATAACGTGCGCAAGTTAAGTCACGCTGCATCGTCACTTAACTTGCGCAGGGACATTTTAATCATTTTAGCTGGCGAAAGTGTATTTTGCTGATGAAGAGTGACATTCTTTTAGAATTTAGATTGGATAAGAAATTTTAATTTTTAATTTTTTTTCTTCATATTTTGGCGGCATTTATAATTCTAATTTTAACATAAGGTCCACCTAATAATCCATTTTGAATCTTCTGAGAGAAGATTTGAAAAACTAGTAAAACAACCACACCAGTGTTTAAGTTCACTGTTTCCGTTCTCATTATTTCAAATCGAAACTTTCTTCGCTGGAAAACCTAATTCACCAATGAGAAAATCCATCAGAATTTCTTCCATCGGTCTCGCCCAAGCTACAGAACCGCCGGTACTTCTCTCTTCCCCTTTCTCCTTCCTCTTTCAATTATTTGTTTTTATTTCCATTTACACTGCGTCTATTCACTGAGCAGTTTTTTACCGCTCAATTTTGAATAGACGCAGCGGATTTGGTAAAAGCGGCTGTCCTCGCCGCTTTAAATTTAACCGACTTGGATTGGTCTAGTGGTGTTAACTTGGGAGTTTGGAGTACGCTCTTCTGAAAGTCTTAGATTCGATTAACTCCTGTGTAGAGTTGCGCTATGAGGTGGATGAGAGTTGGTTTCGAAATTTAACATTATAGTTTGGTTGAATGGGTCTGACAATGTGGAGAATTGGTTGTATGAATCTGCGTCTCTGCTGCTATCATCTGAGGTGTACTTACGAGACGAAAGTGAAATTGGTATTAGATTATTGGTTATGAACTTTTATATTGAGTTTTTGTTTTTTCTTTTTCAGGTGTTGAAGAATTTTAGTACTAGATTTTCACTTACGCCATTTGCGAAGCGCGTTCAGAGTTTAACGGATGAGCAAAGATCTGCTATATCGCGAACAGGATTCGGTAGCTTGCTATTGATTCCGAATCATACCCTTAACAAGGTTTTCCTTACTGAGGTAATGGAGGCTTGGAATTCTGAACGGCACGTTTTTGAGATTGGTTCCGGGGAAATTGGATTTAGTTTATTAGATGCTGCTTTAATTTTGGGGATTCCAGTGGTGGGGCACCGTGTGGAGTTGGCGGAGGAGCAATTGTTTTCTGAATTGGAAGAGGAGTATGGTGCTTCACGTGCGAAGAGAAAGGTAGCTATGGCTACTCTTGAAGCAAGGCTTGATTCTATTGGGGAAGATGTGAGTGATGATTTTGTGAGGAGCTTTTTGCTTTTCACAATTGGGACTTTTCTTTCATCCAATGATGGGAAAGTGGATTCAAGATACTTGTCTTTTCTTGGGAATTTGGATGATGTTTCTGGTTTTGCTTGGGGTGCTGCTGTTATTGAAGATTTGTGTCAGTGGCTTGATAAGAGGAAAGATAACAATGTGCAATACGTTGGTGGTTGTCTCATTTTTCTTCAAGTAAGTTTAATATGTCTTGCATATTATCATTATCTTTTGTTGAATTGTATATTGCCATTATCATATATATGTTAAATATGTTTTAATTTATAGCGAGGGTCCTGCTTTTGTGCCAAAAAGCTTTCCAATCACGGGATTTCCCTTATTTAGGTTGTTTGGTGGGATGTTCTCCTTGAGTTTTTAAGGGAGGGTTTTAGCCGTAATACGAGTGGTTTTCCTAGTTTCCGTTGAATGAGTTTGGTTTATGCCCCCTCATTTCTTTATGTTTTGTTCTATTAATGCATTTGAGCATGCTCGCTGAAGATAGTTATCGATTAGGGTGCCAACCTAGGTGGGATGCTACTCTATAGCTGGATGAGTTTTCCTGTCTCTAGTCTAACAAAAGAGTTATATATGTTAAAATTGAAATCATACTGCATCCAAATATAATAGATTTACACTAATAGTATACTAATGTTTTACGCTGTCATGAAATAAATCTCACCACATAGATGTTTGTTGGGATATTTTAGTAAATAATATAACAAAGAGTGACCACAGTGAGAAGTGATTGAATGTTTGTGTCAGTTTTTTACAGTTAATGTGTACCCGTTAAACTCTACTCACACAAACGCGCGCACACACACACACTTTAGAAATGCATAAAAACAAGAATCATTTTGGTGTTTTCATACTTTTGTATGGGTAATTGAGGTTAATGAATTATTATAGTGTAGTAGTTGGGTTCGTTTGACCAAAATCAGATTTTGTATGAAGTTATTAACAACATAATAATGGAAAATCTTTTTATGGATGTTAGTCAACCCGACTATGTATAGTATGCCCTTGTCTGTTTATGTAAACTTTAACATAATGACAATGTTAGCCATTCAAGAATTAAAATTATTAACTCTATATGGTCATTTTTTGTTTCAAAGAAGTCAAATTTTATTTTCTACTTGTCTAGGAAGGTAACTTAGTTCTCCAATTATTGATTTGGTATCAACTTAGTTCACAAAATGTCTTAACTGGATTAAGGTTGAAAATTGACGTGACTGATCAATTGGTGTAAATAAGTTCTCAACAACTAAATCCATGTCAATTCAATCTTCCTGTCTTTGAAGTTACTCTTTCTTTTTAATATTTAGTGTTGTCTTGCAACTAAAATGTGTGTATGGAAGCAATTTATTCGTTGCTCAGAAGACGAAGTCTGAATATTTTTTTAATTAGTAAAAAGTACAGGAGTAATGTTTGTAAAGTGTGTAATTAGTAAGTGACTGTGTTGGTCAAGTGTTTTTCTTACCCATTTTATTGGAACAGACATGGTCATATGAGCATTTTGATATAGCACGGCCAAATTTGCAAGATCAAGATATGACCTTTCCTCGTGTGTGTCGATGGGATCATAGTAAATCTCACCCGAGGCAACGGGGTACTTCAAGGTTTAAGGATCTACATGACGACCAGGTAACTTGGGAACTTGCTTATAAATCCTTTAATTCTCAGGTTAATTAAGCATTGGCTCCCTGATAACATGGAAAATTGAGAAAAGATGTCTCTCATCATGGTCTGTTGCCATTTTAATGCTATATTTTGTTCTTAATAGATATGATCTAATGATTTAAAGTAGCAAAATCCGTTCACTTTTCATTTTCAAGTCTTTAGTATTTAGTTTGAATCTGCAGCCAATATTTTTGGTCTTTGAAATAATGGTTTCCTAACTTGCTTTGATATTATATATGTCGTACTACGATGATAGAAAAGTGGTTTGTAATTCTTTTGTATTTTATAATGTCTTATGAATGTATATATTTGCAGATAATTTGGAAACTCCAACCTACTTCTGGAGAGTTACAAGTAGACATAATAAAAAAAGCAATGGGGTTACTAGGTGGCAACGAGGATAAAAGGGATGATAGTTATTCAGCAAGCACATCAAGTAATGTAAGTTACAAATTCTTGCATTATATTTATATTTTTTGTTTTATGCGTATCTGGTGACTGGTATATAAAACTTAAGGAGAGGGTAACTTCATTCTAAGATCAGTGCATTTTATGTTGGTAAATAAATTCCAGTCATTTGTTCAATAAATGACTTATTGTGATGAATATATTTTTCTTCTAGTTTAAATATATCAATCTTCTACCATTTTGGTTCTTCTATTTCAATGCTATGCTTCTATAGGAGTGTTATTGTTGGTTCTCATTTCAGTTTCACTATTGATTGAGAGGTTGACATGGGCAGGTTTCAGATGTGGATGTAGAGATACAGCGAAGTATCTCTAGTAAGATACATAGAGAAGACGAGGGAAGTTTTGAGAATGAGGTAGTAGAGGACACTCCCACAAGGTTGAGCACTTGTGATGAAGAGTATATAGAGCAGAAGATCAATATTGAAAATCTGATAGTAGAGGATACCCCCTCCAATTCGAGCATTGATGGTGAAGTAGGCAGAGAAGAAGAGTTACAAGTTGAAAAACTTGTGATCGAGGACTCCTTCACAAATTTGAGCATAGATGAGGAACAAGGTAGAGAAGAAGAGATGAATGCGGGCAATCTCATAACAGAGGACTCCTTCACAAATTTGAGCATAGACGAGGAAGGAGGTAGAGAAGAGATGAATGCGGGAAATCTCATAACGGAGGACTCCTTCACAAATTTGAGCATATTTGAGGAAGGAGGTAGAGAAGAAGGGTTGGACACTGAAAATCACATAATGAAGCCCGAAAATCCGATTATTGGGGACAAAGTAGAAAGAGAGCCAGAGTTGGTTGCTGAAACGCTCATCGTGGACGACACTCCCCCTTCATTCAGCTCTGACTATGTGAGATTTTATTCAGCTCTATATCTTTGGGTCTTGTTACACACATCACACACATACTATGTGCACAATGGATCATCAATAAAAGTAAATTCTTTGATTAACAGGATGATTTAAGGAAGGAAAATACTGAATTGAAGCTGAAAATAAGCCAACAAATGGAAGAAATTGAAGTTCTCCGTAGAGAGAATTTATCGAACACCCAATTAAAAAAGGAGAACGATGAGTTGAAGAAAGAACTGGACATCTGTAAAAGAAATTTAAGTTGCTTTGCGGACCGAATAGAAAGAGATCTTATGGATTTACAAACTGATGCAATTGAATAAACATGCTATCCTTGAATTTCGGCAGCTGACTGTATAGAATATTATCTGTTTGTTAGGGGTTGTGTTAGGACTAGGAGGTTTCTTTTTAAGTGAAACCATGAAATTCTTGCCAGGTAATTAAAACTGTTTATTTATATCTTTGTTGTACATTATGTAACAGATAGCTTATTAACTTCAAAGTCAATGCAACGCATTGGTGTTTTTACTAATGAAATTTATTAATTGATCATTATGTTGTTGGATTATATACTAATGATGATTTATCTGAAAGCCCTCTCCCTGAAGTTTTGTGAAATGGGCAAAGGCAGCAAATTAGTGATAAACAAGTATCTGTACTTTTTGCTTGATTCAATTTCAATCTGACTAAGAATGTGTAATAGCCATTTTCTCTGTTTCAAAATGTTTGTTTAAGAATTTTATACTACTCAATTTGGGACTTAGATGCTCTATAAAACCCAAGTCAATTTGACCACACTCTTTTTGGGTGATTTGTGTTGGGTGATTATCTTTTTAAGCCATTGTTTTATTGGTAATAGGAAATGATTATGGATACATTCACTATGTTACAAAGGTCACATGGATTTTAATCATATATAGCTAAGGCTTGTAGTTGTTATGCTCCTTTGTGTTCTAGTTGTATATGGAGTTGATAGTCTAATTGATTTAACATTAATTTAATATTGTACAGTTCTTTTTGAAGATCCATGTACACCTTTAAGAAACGTCGTAAATGTAGTGCAAGAATCTGAGTTCTTTGTTCATTAAACTTAATATAAATTCTCTATTTTTTTTCTTTCGTTTCTCATATTTGGATGTTTAGTTTGTTATAGAGCGATTCAGTGTGCAAGTGTAAATCTTGGAAGTGTCTTCGTTTTTTATGTCTTTGTTATTTTTTAACACTCATTATTGATGTCTTTGTTATTTTTTAACACTCATTAAGTTTCCAAGACAAAAGGGAAGTGTCTTCGTTTCCACAGCGAGAAGGTATACATTGCGCGTGTTCAAGTAGAAGCTTCATTTGGTAGCTTTGCCGCTGCTGCTGTGCATTCAACTTAAGCACAACACAAAAATAAACAGGTTTATGGTCTTTTTCAATTGCATGATTTGAATCCATTTAAAAATTTAATGGGTCTTATCTTCATAGAGCTGTCATTCACACTTATTGATGTTCTAATGAAGCATTCTATGCTCACTTATCATATACTGATAACATATACAGTATTCACTTTCTGCATTTATTTCTTTTACAGAAGGATGTTAGCTTATAAGAAGGAAAACAAATAGGCAATATTATGATGAGTGCATTATCTTATACCATGACAATGAACATGTTATTATTGATATTAATTTTATTTTGTAAATAATGTTTATATTATTATTTTAGTTTTCTGCAAACTGATTGTTTAAGATTTTCACTATATTGTTGCACTAAAATTATGTTTTGGATTCCGAAAATGAACTCTTCCTCAGTTCCTCCCGTGCTGGCTCTTTCACAACTTTTCTATGTTATCACCTGTGTACATACAACTCTTTGGATATGTTCTAGACCTGTGTATACTTTTATATAAACCTACCCCAATTTCTTCATTTTCTTACCATGATAGTGTAGAATTATTGGATTGTCTATTGTGGTTAGCTTGGTGGAAAATAGATTTGATTAATGGTTTTGGGTAGACTTGTGTGTCACTCTTAAGGGGGTTTAGGACTATTGATTCTTTGTTTTGACTTTTGGAATTTATGAATAGATCTTTAAGCTGGTGGGTTCTATACTACAATTACCTTATCAGTATATTATTACTGTTATGGTTTCCCTTTTTATCTCAAAGCTACTCTACTTGAATTTTCGTGAATGGGCGGATTCAGCAAACTATATAGCTATAGTTTGCTGCAATTTTCAATCCATGACATTCTTCTGTGTATTAAGTTCTTCCTTTTGTTCTCAAATTGCAATCTGTTTGTTTGAGTAAAAATTTAACTCTGGTTTGTGGTTTAAAATTGTTTTGCTGTCAAACTTGTCTGCTCTTTCAAAAGTTTTCCAACTGTTGTCAATATTGGACTAGTATTCTATTAAAACTTCATTTTACTAAACCATGTAGCAGTTGGCTGAACAATGCAGTAAAAATGTTTTTCTAACTGACTAACTGGATATTTATTTAGTGTGATATAGTTTTTTCAGTAAGTTGCAATTGCATAAGTAACTATGGACAATTAGTGTGACAAATAGTTTTTTCAGCAAATTTCAATTGCCTTGTGTGGAAGAAAGAATGTGTTTATGATGTGTTAGATCAGTGATAAGAGTTTGACCGTGTAAGCTTAAGGAACGGAATCTATTTTCTTAGGCGATTGTAAAATGACTATTGATGTTGCTTTAATAAATAATAATTCCACTTTTTGTGTGGATGAATGTACTTGATGGAGAGTATGGGGTATGAGTTGGTATTTTTGGAACTCCAATTCCCTGCCATCAGGGGATCTACGACCGTCTGATTGAGATCTGACAGTTTTTCTTGAAAAAGTAAAAGTATCGACCTTGAGATCTAGACCTCCAATCGAGATCGGTCGGTACAAATCTCTTGATTGCGTGAACTCGTGCAGTCAATGACCGTAGGGAATCCAGGTTCGTATTAATAGAAAATCTAGAAGAATTTGTTTAAAACTGATTTGAGTTTATATGATGATATACATAAATACTAGTAACACTATTTGTTGGTCAAAGGACAAAGAAATAGACAGGGCATAGATTTAAGTCAATGTTGAGTTAAGAAGTAAGAACATTTGTCATATACCTAATCTTTTAAAATTTCATTCCCAAATAAACATCACATATCATTAGGTAAGAAACAACAACATTGCAAATATCCATCAACTTATTCTAATACTTACTCTATAATATGCTAAACAGCACAACCACACAACACACAAAGACACAGTACGATAATATAAAGACAGAAAGAAGCAACTTCAAGTGATCATTCTCACGTCACTCATGAGAGTAGCCTCTTATTCTCACACACTATAAACTAACATAACATTCTTCTTAAGTTACTGCTTCACATATCATGTTTCAACCTCAGTGCACACTGCATCAGAAAAAAATACTCATCAGACATATATTGGAAAAATGTTCCATACATATAAAGTTTTTGTTGAAAAATGTTCCATTAATCTTGTCACATATAGTATTATCTTATATCATAACATAATATTATAGTAAAATGGCTTATCTGCAGCTCTACATCTTGATCTAGCTCAAACTCGATCATACATGGTACAATCGAGAATGAGTCGAGCCGATCTGCAGGGCTACATACAATTTGAGTACCATATTTTGAGAGAAAATTAGAAAAGCAATTATTTTGAGAAAATACATATATACTAAAGGGTTTACATTACATATGTAAATATAAGTAGTACCTGTTACAGTCGGTATTAGGGCTGATCTGGTAAGGAATGTTAACACCACATTTCCTTGGAAGACCAGCAGCAAGGTTAAGGTTTAAATTAGTGTAACTGAAACCACTTTGGCTAACAGCATTCTTAATGCAGGTACAAACAGCTCTACGATCATTTGTGGTTTGAGCCATAGTATTAAGGTTCCTTACTCCATTACAACACTGTGCAGGCACAGTGTTTCCACCAGTCATAATGTAAGAAACACAAGGGTATAAGCTAGTCACAACTGGACCACAGGAAGTAACAGCTGCTTCAGCCTTAGGACCAAAAGTCACAAGGCACACAATTGCCAAACAAACAAGCCTAGTTGCCATAGTTGCGTAACCCATGATGAGGCTAATGTAGTAGAAATAACAAAATATCTATGTTAGCAAATGGTTAATTTGATTTCAGTTGTGGGTTTTTGAGATGTTGTAGAGTTTATATATATAGGGGAAAAGGGTATGGGTCTGTTTGTGGGGTGCATGCACAAGGGCATGTAGGAATTCGGATTCCCAAAAAATTTAAAGCATTTCACGTAGTTAGCACATCTATGGTCACTAGATTGCGATTAGACGATTCATATTTTAAGATAGATTTGACATTTTTTTAGGGCCATGTTAACATGTTTAAGGAAATTAAAAATATAACTTCTACATTGAAGAACACTACTACTCTTAAAAAATTTAATGTACGGCAATTTTTTTTGTAGAAGATAAATTAATTCACTCAAATTTGCATCAGAGAGAATCAAACATAAAACATTGAGGAGGAGCGCATTTCTAAATTGGTACCGTAGATAATCTTGGATGTACCACAAAATGTTTGCATTAGATTCCTTTACATGTGCCCGTACATGTTATCATTTTTTTTATCTTTTACGATAAAAAAATATCAAACTTAAAATTTAGTCTGTCTGATCTCAATCTAACGGCCATAGATGGACCGATTCTGTGAATGTGTCATATAATGACTACGTGCAATCATCTTAGAACGTGTGGCTAGCCACGTGGTTGTAGTTATGTGGTAGTTGAGGTGAATTGAGTATCATTATGGGTGATGGTTGGAGAAGTTAAATGCTAGTATACTATTAATACTATCTGAGGACAGAGATTCAGACTAAACGTACCCATGCCTAAGATTTTAAAGATAGAACATTGACAAATGCATTGAAGCAACATTAATTTTTTTTCCTGCAATGGAGTTAATGCTAAATTAAATTATTCTTAAATAACTTTGGCTATTTTTTATGCTCCACTCTCAAGTCTCGACAAATTCTTTAGTCGGTGTAATAAGATGAAAATTTGAAGTTAAAATTAGATCTTCCTAGTAGTTTAATTGGATTTCACTTAGAGTCGCATAACTTTTTGTTAATGAAAAGAATGATGGATGAATGATTAAAATAAATTTATTTAGATGAAAAATAATGATTGATTAAGAAAGAGATATAATTATTTAGATGAATGTTTTTTCTTTGTATATGAGGTATAAATTTAAAACGGCAATTAACTGCTGCAGACCAATGAACCATAGTTAATTGCTGTTAGAGATACAATTGTAAAAACATTATTCTTGGATGCCTGAGAGCAAGTCACGGAGTCTAAAGAGAATTTCCACGCCTCAACCAAGGACCATCTAGCTCTACAAAGTTGGACCTCCAGATTATAGTTCATCAATTATTTTGTTATATGCTAGGTCAAAATCATCAAAAAAATAAATTGAAAGGAGGTCCAAATAAAACAATTAATCTAAAAATTTTAGGTTCAATAATACTCTAGAGTTTATTATATTATATTCAACATGATCCAATTATTCATATCATTATTTTTATATTTAACTACTGTGATGTGAATTTATATTTTCAATTAATTTGATCTAGGATACCCAAGAAAAGTCTAGTGTGTGAAAGAATTCTTAGAAACATCCTCAATTTTTTTTTTCTTTCGTGAATTCTATATCCTTAATTTATGAACAACCATTCCTTTCTAATAGAGTAACATAGATAGCTAACTATTTTTTTAACACTTGAGAAAATCCATATTATTTATTAATTTTAAACTTAATACATAGATATTTTTATGGTTATAGTTTGTATATGGAAATCTCAAATAATAATTATAATTAGATATGATTACAACTGGGGGATCCACATATTCATGTGTAGCCAACTTTTTTATTCTCTGATGTCACCTCTAACTTCATAAACAACATCAATACCCCCTCTCTAAGCTGTAGCTGCTGCTCACGCAATCCTGCATTTGACAATAAAAGTTAACTTAAGGTTAATTTTTAAAATATTAATTTTTAAGATTAATTTTTAAGAATGGGGAATTATCAATTAAATAAAGTGTCATCAATGATCATTGTGTGTGTGTGTATATATATGTGTGTATATATATATATATATATATATATATATATATATATATATATATATATATAATTCTCTCATTTAAAAATAAAGTTAGAAAAACTTTAGTTATATATATATATATATATATATATATATATATATGATTACCTCAATATTGTGACAAAAAAAAAAAAGATTACCTCAATATTAAATATAGTGACAAAATTAGTGATGATTTCATAATTTCTCCAATCAACGCATTTCAATTTTTTTGTATAAACAAGTAAAATAATATTAGCATATATTTCACTATTAATTAGTTTTAGGTATTTATATATAACATCTGTAAAAAAAAGTATTTAACGTCTAAAAAAAAAGTATTTGTATATAACTTTATAATGATCTATGGGGGGTTTATAGACATACTTTTCGCAGCTTGTGGAGGGACCAAGATTATAAGGCAAGTTAACCCCACATTTGCTAGGGAGGTTAGCAAGGGTGTTCATATTCAGTCCATGGATCGCGGAAGTGGCGGTCTTGATACACCTACAGGCGGCTTGACGATCGGATTTGGTCACGGCTTGGTTTTTTATGGCCTTAACACCATCGCAACACGGTTGAGGGACAACGCCACCATTTCCCGTCACATACGAGACGCATGGTACCAATTTTGTTTCTACTTCAAGACAACTGAGAGCATCAAGAGTTTGTGGTAGACCTAAAATCATGCACATCATCATTGTCAAGCAAGTAACCTTAACCAACACCATTGAGCTAGACATATTGAATTTGTAATTAGGAAACTTAGAAATGTGAGTTTGTTTTTTTTATAATAAGAATTTGATGTGAAGAGATTGATCTAAGCTAGGGTATATATAATAAATGAGATGCAAATTCATTACGTAGGTTTGTTTGTATTTTAGTGAGTGTGATAGTTACAAGTTTGGTTTGTGAGAGTGAAAACGGTTAGTTTGGTTAGGAGTTGGTAATATATTCACGGTACGTATAGTCGTTTGAATCATGTGTGAGTGAGTGAATTTTTCTTGATCGAAAAAGTCTAGTTTAAAAACTCAGTATATAGAATATTTAAAAAAAAAAAAAAAAAAAAACTCAGTATATAGAAGTGGACAAAAACAAATTTAAATTCATGACCCAACATATCAAATATAGTTTAATTTTGGGTAAAAAAATTGTGCAGTCTTCTAACATACTTGAACTGTATTAATTTCAGATCGGTATGATATAAAGTCCAATAAGAATCACCCATTAAGCTTAAGGAACTAATTAATGTTTATTGGATATTTATATGGACTAACTAAAAAAATTATGGAGAAATTTTCGATACCTTATTGTTTTGTTGGGTATAGATATTATGTAAGGGTCAAAATAATTAAAAATTTAAATTTATTTCAAAATAACTTAAGGATAAAATAATGAAACCAAACAATTACATTATAAGTTGGTACCAAATAAAATTTTAGGGTGCATCACCAAATTAATTACTCTTGCCGGTTGCATATGTAAATAATTTTTTTTTAAGTTTATTGAATAACTCGTATATGTGATTTATGTTTCGGATTGGTATAAAGCCCAATAAGAATCACCCATCAAGCTAAGACCCACGCCACTCAGAGAACAACATCGTGAAGGTGCACGTGAAGCCATGTGCGGCTTACTGCACATGAGCGCTCAAAGATTGAATCTTGGTCGTCGAAGTTATCTCTAAGCATGGAGACAATTATCAACCTCCTCGCTTATATATGTGTGACTCCAAATACGATTCATTCACACCTTGTGTATACATTGACTTGAGTGTTAACGTGGTTGCATGCACCATTCTTCTTTGTTGTAGAAGTTGTTCTCCTCAGATAAGTTTATAATGTTGATCAAATACATCAATTATTCGATGAACCTTTAAAAAAATAAAATTTATTACTTTTTTTTTTAAGAAACTAAACTAACCCATCTAAATTGCCACCGAAGTAAATCGAACCTGAGACCTCAAGGAGAAGCACACTCCAAGGTCCCAAGCCGATATCACCAAAAGAAGATATATATGACACAATTTTCATCGTATGTCAGTTAAATGCTTGCCAATATTCTACGGTACACTGCCAATTCAAAATTTATGAGAAAATTAAGTGCAAGCAATACATGCTACAAGTACGTATGATTTTTTTTTTTTGAAGGAAGTACGTATGATTTTTATTTTGAACTAAAAATAACTCATGTTAAAACAAAGTAACGTTAAGGTGCACAAGTCACGTATAAAGTAGTGGATTAGATTAAGACTAAGATGAACCTCTTATGGCCCAACGTTTGCATTAAGACCTAAAGTTATCAAATATTATTTTGAAAGAAATTAAACTAATATATCTAAATTCGTATCGAAGAAAATCGAATTTTAAACTTTGAGAATGAACACATTTGTAGGATCTAAAGTCAACACCGTCAAACCACTCACGTGGGTTGTTCGAATATCGTTCGTAATTTCAATCTTTATATATTTATATAATTAATATTTTGCTTCTTTAGAAAAGTAGATGAAATGAAATGGCCCCTAAAAAAAAGTAGATGAAATGGACACCTGAAGTACAGCAAACAAAGGGGGTCAACATGGTCACGAAAACCATTCGAATGTACTTTGCCAATCGTTTCCCATATGATCATGTGGTTAGTTTCATGACCTAATTTTTGTTACACGAGATGTTGACATTTATTAGTAAGAATTTTATTCACTTTTGGTTAACAATGACTTACATCCATCATTATTATTTATTGAATCTTATATTGTTATTTCACGAGATTGATTTTTTTATTGAGTGATGTTATTTTACGAGATGTTGACACTTTTTGAGTTTGAACCTCAGCCTCTGCATATAATAATGCATGTCTCTGGCTCTCTGCCAACTGAGTTATGCTCGGGGGGTTCGACCATGTTCTTTATTTTGGTTAAAAACACCATTGAACATCAAACTTCACTTTAATTTTAGAAAATTAAATAAAAATATTATTACATACTATTGAAAAGACGGACATTAACATTTGTGTCTACTTGTATTTTTAATTTGTGTTATATAAATTTAATTTATTTTAATTTTATATTGGTTAAAAAAATTGGTGTAGAAAAAATTTGACTAAAATTTACAGTTAATTTTTAGTTTCTTACACTATGGTGTAGATTTTAATTTAAATTTGAAAATAATTAAATTTTTAATGGTACAAATATATATATATATATATATATATATATAAAATAATCAAATCATAATTAATAAATTAAGAGTATTACTATTTTAAGGTAATTTAGGTATACTGGAAATATGTTACAGCAAAAAATTATGTATATATAGTCCATAAAAAGAGTATTTAAAATTGGAACTTTGTCAACAAATTTCTAAGTGTTTTTGTCCTTGAAATTTGATTGGATTTTTGGCACAATTCAAAGCGTGTTGTTGTATGTATTTTTTCAAATGTCCAAGGTCCTTATAGAAGATTTGAATAGAGCCATTGTTTGAGAGAGATTGTCAGCGCATCATGAGATTTCTCAAGGTTTGAAAACATCATGAAAATTGTTGTTCACACATGTTATAGGGCTGAAAACCACCAGCAAAATATCAAAATACCCTTTCGACAGTTAACTAGCAGTTAAGTGTAGAGGAAAACTTCGACAGTTAACTACCGCAAAAAATGAAAACCCATCATCATGTTCATGTTCATGATAATTATCATCATCATCTTCTTCGTTGCAAGTGGGGGTAATAAACTCAATTCAAAGCTCAAATCAATAAAACCCAAAAAAAAAAAAAACTTAATAAATAATTGATCTTGAATTCTCAATATACCATCTCGTGAAACACCAGATCCATCCAGTAATAAAGAGAAACATGCAAGGAACTACAAACAATTTGTGATTCAAAATTGAAACTCAAAACCCACCTAAAAAGGAAAAAAATCAATTCAAATCCCAATTCACTATTAAATCAGTTTTTTCGTTTCTGCAATCAAATCCAAAATTTCATGAACATAAACATGATGATGATAATTCCGGACTTTCATTTTTCGCGGTAGTTAACTGCTTAAGTTTTCTTCGGCATTTAACTGTCGTCGGTCCTTTAATTCCTCAATAGTTAACCGTCGATGGAGTATTTTGGTATTTTACTGGTTTTTCAGCCCTATAATATGTGTGAACAACAATTTTCAAACATCATCTCTAAGGAATAATTTTGTTGACTAAACTCATTTCCAATGGCGAGATCTTCACCATTTAAGACCCGCTACCTAATAGGTATCCCCATTGAGGAATTTTTTTTTTTGGTCTCTTAAGACTCAGGATCTCACTTAAGACCCCTATTGTCTTAAGTGAACCCCACACCACTTTTTAATAAAATAATCATTGTTAAGTTGTTTTTGTTGCTTTGTTGAAATGTAAATCATAAATAGTTATTTGTGGGACCCATTTAGACATTTTGTTAAAGAGTCTCTATTAGAGTGGTTGAGTACCTATTAGGTACTATTATTAAAAAAATTATAAAAAATTGATGTGTCCATGCGGGACCCGTTTAACTTCATTGCTTCTTTTAGAATTGTTTGTTGCATTCTCTTTGTCCTGTAAGAGCTTTGTCATTTTATGCATCGTGTTCTTCATTTAATCCACCAAAGACAAAATGTACTACAAAACTTGGACAACGACGTTTCTTTAGAAAAAGACAAATTTGATCAGATGTTCAGATAGTTGATTATTGACTTTATCCTTCAGATCATAGCTTTGTCATCAGAGTTTCTTCTTCAGATCAGAGCTTGTCTTCATAACTTGATGCATACTGAACATAGTTTTTTATTTTTGTTAACCATCTTTAGATCAAACCTTTGTCATCATAATTTTGTCTTGGGTACCAAAATATGTTCTACATCGTTCAGGGCTTGGTACTTTAGAGCCAAAATGTTGAATTCAAAGTCCGAATTTAATTATATGGTCTACTTGAACAAACATTATACTACCTAATTGTTCTTCCATATAAATTACGAGGATCACCAGATCAGAGGTACAAATCTTTTAGGGGATGCTTCTCATTAGAGGTTCGGATCAGAAGATCATTGTTCCTTCTAATTAGAAATGTGATTAAGAAATTATACTCAAAGGGTAATATCATTTTTGAATCAAATGCATGTTCATATTTTTCTAAATAAAATTATATCTATCTTCAGTCAAGGGTTTTGTAAATATATCAGCCCATTGATGATCAATATAAATGAACTTAATATCTAAAACTCCTTTCTAAACATAGTTTCTAATAACTGATGCTTTATTTCAATATGCTTTGCCTTGAGTGCAGAATAAGATTTTTAAACAAACATATAACAACAATATTATAATAGAAAATAGGAATATTGTTTTCACTTAACTGACCGTCTTCTAAATCATGTTTCATTCAGAGTACTTGTGTGCAACAATTGTTAGCTGAGAAGTATTTTGGTTATGTTGTAGATAATGCAATTATTTACTGTCTTTTACTAGACTAGGCGATCAGATCTTCACTAATGAATTGACAATTTTCATTGGTACTTTTTTCATTCAATTTTGTCGCCAGCATAGTTCGTATCACATAATCCAACTAGTTTGTAATCTTGAGATTTCTTATAAAGAAAACCAATATTAGTAGTTCTTTTTATATATCTAAATATTCTCTTAACAACATTTAAGTAAGTTTCTCTATAATCGGATTTGAGCTTAGCACACAAACAAAATATCAAGTCTATATGCAGTTAGGTAGAGAAGAGAACCAATTATACTTCAACATACCTTTTGATTTTCCTTACTGCTTGTGTCATCTTTGCTTAGATTTCATGTTGGATGTTGATGACAATATGAGCGCACCAAGGTATGCTTGAGGGTGTGCACCTGCACACCCTTGATTTTTTCTATTTGCACCAATATTCTTACTTTTTTTTGACAAAAATAAATGATATTCATTCATTCAAATTGATAGAATACATCGATACAATACAAATTCGCTAAAAACAACAAGGATGAATTTGCGAACAAACTCACAATATTCATGTTAATAGCATAAACCGACAAAGTACAATAACATACACATATGTCTATATTCAAGTCTCTGAAATACCCATGTCTCCGGATCTGCAACGTAGACGACGCCAAAGTCATTGATTAGATATGCACTGGATCAAAGCTGATCTATCAATCAGTATCAAACAAATACCTGAACGAAACAAGATAGACAAACAACTCCGCACAAACACGACGAACAAACCAACGTCGAACTAAAACGAAGAAATCACAAAATAAAAAACGAAATAGATGTATAAATCACTTGTTTAAGTAAAATGGAAAGAGAAAAAGAAGTTAGATGGGTGGTTTTGGGACAAAAATTGACCCTAAATCATCCTATTTGGTGGATGGAGGAGAAAAAACTAGAGTTTTGGTGACGGCTCACAAAAATAAAATGAAAATAACTAAATTATTATGATGTTATTTGCAATAATCATAATGCTATTGCTATTTGCACACCCTCGGCTTATTGGTGACGAGATCAATAAACTACTATTTGCACACCCTTAGTATTTTGGTTTGCACCTCACCACTAGACTGATGTGTGTGATTTTTTTTTTGGTGGCCGGGGTTTGAACCTCAGACCTTTCATATATTATACATTGTCCCTACCAACTGAACTAAACTCACGAGGACGACTGATGTGTGTGATGTTGCTTTTTAATGCTTAATTTGACTTTTTTTTTGGTAGAATGCTTAATTTGACTTTTAATGCTTAATCTTTCCATAAAATGACTTCTAATGCTATTAATTTTTCCATAAAACAACTTTTAATGCTGATATTTTACTTGGTAGACTTTAATTTTCCCATAAAAACAACCAATTATATTATAATATGAAAAATCAACATCGAATGCAATTATACAAAAAAGATGATTTAATAATAGTAACACATTTTTTCCGATAAATTTATTACTACAATATTTTTTTTTTTACCATTGTTAGAAAAATATCTTTTTGTGTGTACCTAAACGCTATTCATTTAATAGTGTTTCTTCAAAAAAAAATCATTTAATAGTGTAACCATGTAAAAATAGTTCGGAGTATGTTCGTGGTGCAGTTTGGATCAGTTTTGAGGCAAAATATCATCCGAACCAAAATAAAAATCACATGCAGTTCGGTTTGGTTTGGATGACTATTCTAAATTTTTTTGAACCGATCTGATGCAAATATATGTCGTTTAATTTGGATAGATTTTGGATATTCAAAATGCAAAATATATCTTTTTATTTTACTTTTCTTGCAAAATATATATATATTTATTAATATTACACAAACACGGTAAAATAATAGGTTAGATGCAAAATATATTAAAAAAAATAAAAATTATAATATGAAAATTATCGATTATTCTTTAAACATACGAAGTAATAATAATAATAATAATAATAATAATAATAATAATAATAATAATAATAATAATAATATATTAAATTAACCCATTTGAGGTTGACCTAATGGTTGGCTTGGGAACTTTGAGTTTGCTCTTGGGCGGTGGGATTGATCCCATTAGATTAATCGGTCCTTGGTTTTATTTGAGATCAATTTAGATTTAAACACCCCTAGTTCGGAGTACAACTTATACTCTCCATTAATATTTTGTTTATATAAAAATTCAATAATACGTTACACAAACATTATGTTTTTATGCAATATTATCATAGTCAAGCTGATAAATTTTGATTGATGTCTATTAACCCTAACCCAAATTTAAATGCACTAGCAACCGGTTAGAAACCAAATAAAATAGTATATTATATAACTCATTCAAGGAGACCATCAAATCCATACATGTAGTACATATATGTGGACGATTTGTATTATTTAGTTAATACAACCTGACCAAATATAAGTCAGATATAAGAGGAGAATTATGTAAGCTCAACTTCCCTCACTCTTTATTCTTATTCTTATTCAACATAACATTTATTTGTAATTTGCATTAGGCCTGCATCAGCAACTTCCTCTTCAACTCTAACGCACGCTGTAAGTGTAAGAAACAAATAAAGTAGTCAGAAAATTTTATATTTTCATTCCATTGTCAAGCATTCACAATGAAATTGATAACATTGTATTTTTATTGTCCATTTGTTCATCAAACATTGTAGAAAATAAACAATACACTTACCTGGCGCAATCAGCGTTGGAGGAAATCGGAAATGGGAGCAGGGTACCGCATCTAATTCCGAGTTCAGGTCCACGAAGGTTATTAAAATTCGAAGTATGCATTGCTATATCTTTGGCGCGATTGCATGCTTTTTGGCGAATATCAGTGGTATTGGCTCTAGTACTTAATTCTTTCACTCCATCACAACACAATGTGGATGGATCTTTCACACCACCTATTAGGTAATCCAAGCAATCACCTAGGGTTAAATTCACCTGATCACATATAGGTCGTACTGGAGCTTGAGTCGTACTCACCACCATCATGCACATAACTACAGCCATGCATGCAACCTTCATGTTGGCCATTGATTCTTAATGGAAATATATTGTAACAACAATTGATATGTAGTATATATGTTTGTTTCGGTTTGCAAGAAAGCTGCAAAGGTGAGATCTTATATAGAAGTAAAAGAGTTGGTAGGTACCGGTTGTGCGTGCGATAGAAGGCAAGTTTTTGAGTGTGGTGACCACTACTTTGCTAGTTTTTGGTCTATTGATTTCGTGAATATTTTTAGATAGATGAAATGACAATAGTCATTGGAAGGTCACACATACAAGTAAAAGAATTAAAATTTTAATCCCCGATCACGACGTCCGGTCTAGTTATAATTACTTTGATCTTCTAAAAAATATATTACTTTGCTAACCTTTCTATTTAGTTGTTGCCAATTTATTTTTTTGTTTTACAAAAAGATAATTTCATTAACAAAAGTCTGGCTGAGTTTCTTCAATCCATATGCAATCTAAATTATGAAGAGCATATTTAGCTAAATAATGAGCTGCTTGGTTGACTTCATCTCTAACAGGCAAAAAAATTAAACTACAAAAACTACCATTAAAACTAATACAATCTCCAATAATAGAGCCAACATAGGTGAACGATTGTTAACGAGCTAAAGATTATGAAACCTCTAAATCTGGTAATGAAAAGACTTGTTAGGAACTAGCAACGATGACAACACCTTCATTATCTCTCACCACAACACAAATACCCCACTTACCCCCTTCCATCAAACCTGCTGCATCAACATTAAGCTTATAGAAGCCATTAAAAGGAGGTGTCCATTGAACATCATATATTGACAAAATTGGACCTCCACTTAGTGTCTCCATCATCATCGTACTAGCACTCTTAAAATTCAAAATAGATCTTTGTGCCTTTTGAGTAGTGGCAACATCAACATTATTCTCTTCAAATCATTATTTTATTTCTAGCACACCATATCTCATAACGCAAGGCCAAAACATTGACAATAGTATCCTCATCGGCATCAATAATATTTTTCGCCAGCCACTCCTAAAAAGGTACATACATAACCTCATGTGAATTAAATACCACACCTAAAGATGAAGCAAACCATTTATGCTTTGACCAATGATATTCTCGAAGAAATGTGAAATTGTCTCATTATGATACCCACAAAGAACACACCATGGATTGCTACTTATTTCTTAATTAAAGAAAATCATTTTTTACTGGTTGTGTTTCATGTAAAATGTTTCAAGTAAAATAGATGTGTGCGTGTCAAGGTGCAAACAAAAATGGTAGATATTTGTAAGATAACATTTAAAACTCTCTCTCGGATTTTTTTTTTTTTTTTAGCAAAACTACTTTTAAGTTTTTGAGCAAAACAAGTGTTGTAATCACCCATGTTGATTTTTTTTTTGTGCAAAACGACTTTTTAGTTTTTAAGACAAACTTGAAATGTGATAAAAACAATAAAAACGAAATTACCGAAATTCTCGCTTTTCGATTAAAAAACGAAACTGGGAATTATGGCAGTTTTAAGTGCCACAATTGCCACTTTATTAGATGGGTTTTTTTGTTAGGGATTGATTATTAGAAAGATAGGAGGCATTTTTATGGCCCAAAAATAATACAATACATTAATAAAAAAAAATACAAATATTGATAAAAATTGATAAGAAACATGAAGAAAAAATGAACAACCATTTCATCCATAAATATGTAGGGGATTAGTTATTACTATAAGTATGTGAACAGCTTATTTTCTCATTTCAGGCTCACAATCCATTTAGAGAGAATGTAAAACCCAATACCATTAATACAACCTGCCTTGGGGGTAATATTATATATATATATATATATATATATATATATATATATATATATATATATATATATATATTGCTTGTCTTAATGTACCAATGCTAAAGCAGAATGACCATTTTAACATATTGAGTTGTTAACTCAGTTTTGGAGCCGACCTAAAAAAGCACAGATTTTCCTCATTTCACTTTAAAAATTGCTATTTTATAACATTTGAGTTTCTTTTTGATCCATATGCCATCTAAATTATGAAGAACATATTTAACTAAATAATGAGTTGCTTGGTTAGCTTCACGCCTAACAGGCAAAACAAATCAAAAGCTTTTATATGTGTTTAGTCCTTACAAATAGGGGTCATTTAAAAATTGGTCTCTGAATTTGTTAATCCTGACATTTTGTCCATACAAATATTAATCACTAATAATTTGATCTTTCAACCCACTTAATCACTGCCATGTCACTAAACATCTGAGTAGCGCATTGACTCAGCAAAATTACATGCGAAATTATCATTTTACCCCTTTATTCTCTTCAACATCATTCCTTCTCCTTTACCCCTTTCTTCTCTTCCGATGGTACAATATCTATTCCTTAGCTCATCTCTCTCTCTCTCTCACATATTATAAATATTTTACTTCCTTATCTGATTAAATGATTTCTTTTTCGTACAGTTGGTCGATATTGGCAACGACGCCGGAATTCGATATCGGCGACGGCGTCGGACGTCAATGTCGGTGACGAAGTCAGCAACGAAAGAATAATAAATTTTTCATTTTTTTAAATACCCCTTAGATTTATACAATTCAGTATCATGTTTTTTGTGTTTTTGTTCCATTTTTATCTTGATATGAGATTAAGGAGGTCGATAGATAAATAAAAGTGAATTCATGATGAGTTAATGTGGTTTTGAAATCATAAGATCGAACCAGTTGGGAAGAAGGTTTAATATGGGTAATTTTTCGATGGTTTCTCTGAGTTAAGCTTGAAACCAAATTCAGTAGCAGAAGAAGAATTATGTTGAAGTAAAGATCATATTGATCAATTAGGAATGAACCTTGGAAAGTTTGAGATACTGTGTTTTGATTTTTTTTGTTGGGTTGTTCAATATTCTTGGTTGTTTGTTTCAATTTCGGTTTTTTTTCTGTAACGTATCAGATGAAATTGGTAGTGGTGAGAATTTAAGATGAATAATGTTTTTGTCATTGAAGATTTGGTGATGAATGATGTTGTTGTTGATGTTGAAGATTTAAGACATGTTGATTGATTAATGATGATGTTGTTGACATTGAAGATTCAATGAATTTTTTTTTCTTTTTCTGAATTTGAGTTTCGTTCACTTGGAACCAGGAAAAACATAACACAATGAAAGCTAGAAACAAATTAGTGAGGAAGAAGATGAACTTGGGGGTAAATTTGTAATTTTACGCTCGTGTGAAGTCTTAATGGTATTTTGGTCCGTTCACATGAAATTTTGATGAGTCAGCAAGTGAATTAACCAATCAGCAGTGCCATGTCACCTAATCAGTGACGTGACAATGATTAAGTGGGTTGAGAGATCAAATTTTAAGTGATTAATAATTGCAGAGACAAAATGCCAGGATTAATGAATTCAGAGACCAATTTTTAAATGACTCCTATTTGCAGGACTAAACACGTATAAAAGTCAAAATGAAACTATAAAATCTACCTTTAAAACTAATACAAACTCCAATAATAGAGCCAACATAATTGGGAGATTGTTAACGAGTATTCAACGCCAAAACCATATTAAAATCATATGATTCTGCTATAAAACTTAGAAAGTACATCTCTTTCGTAAATTCCAAAGTCTTTTGCATAGCTAAAGATTCTGCAATCCATGATCTGGTAATGAAAAGACTTGCTAGGAACTAGCAACAACAACAATAACTTCATTATCTCTCACCACAACACAAATACCCCACTTACCCCATCCATCAGACATGCTGCATCAACATTAAGCTTATAGAAACCACTAAAAAGAGGTGTCAAATGAACATCAGATATTGACAAAATTGGACCTCCACTTAGTGTCTTCATCATCACCGTACTAGCACTCTTAAATTCTGAATAGATATTTGTGCCTTTTGAACAGTGGCAACATCAACATCAATCATTTCAAAACATTTCTTATTTCTAGCACACCATATCTCATAACGCAAGATCAAAACATGGACTATAATATCCTCATCAGCATAAATAATATTTTTCTCCAGCCATTCCTGAAAAGGAAGCAAACCATATGTACATACCTGAAATCATGTAAATTAAAAACCACACCTAGAGAGGAAGCAAACCATACGTTTGAGAAATGACACTCATGAAGAAGTGTGAAATTGTATGTTTATGATGCCCACAAAGAACACACAATAGATTGCTATTTATTCTTTTTTAAAAAGATATTTTTTATTGGTATTTTTACATGTAGAATCTAAAAAAAAAAGGACGTGTGCGTGTTAAGGTGCCAAACAAAATGGTAGATTTTTTTATTAGGGAAAAGTGGTAGACGTTTGTAAGATAACATTTGAAACTCTCTCACATGTTTTTTTTATTTTTTTTTAGCAAACAGACTTTTTAGTTATTAACCAAAACAAATGTTGTAACCAACCAAAAAGATTTTTTTTATTAAGACAAACTTGAAATGTGATAAATACACTACAAAAAAAGGCGTTAATTTCGAAGGCTAATTTTTGCTTATTGCGGCGGTTTTAGCCGTCACTATGAACTACACTAAAGGTTTCAAAACTGCCGTTATTTTTGTTGTCGCTAGAGGTCTGTTTGGGAAGACACCTTAATTAGCTTATAGCTTATAAGCTCGTCTGACAAAAAAAAGCTCTGTTTGGTAATACTTTTTCACCATGAGCTTATAGCTTATTTCACGAGCTTCAGACGCTATTTCAAGTAGCGTTTGAGCTTATAGCTTATAGCTTATTGTTTTTTCTTCCACTTTTACCCTTACTATTTTTTCTAAAATCCTTTTTTACACTTTATTATTTATTATAAAATTAAACAATGATGTATTTATTAAATGCAAAATACTAACGATCAAACTTTCTCCATTCTCCATTCTCCAGAACAATCAACGTAATAACTATGAGCTATTCACCTTCACAACTCTCAAGTGTCGTCGTTCCTTTCTCTATGATTCCTGCTCGGACTCGTCCGCCGTTCCACTGATTCGTTTCCACACCCAGGTTTTCATTTCTCTTTAACTGTTATATTTTTCTTTTCAATTATACTTCAATCGTTTGTTGGATTTTAGTAGTTTATGATTTTTTTTTTTTATGAAAATCGTTGTGAAAAAAGTTGTTTGAATCATAGAAAAAACCCAAGCATCTTTCTCATTTCTGATTTGATTGTGTTTGGATTTTATTGGTGGCTAAATATTTGTAATTAGTGGCAGTTTTAACCGTCGGAATTCTTGCTTTTCGAATAAAAAAGAAAATGGGAATTGCTGCAGTTTTAAGTGCCACAATTGCCACTCTTTTTACAAAAAAAAAATTAATATAAGTAATGATTATTAGATATTTTTGTTTTTTAGGGAATGATTATTAGATAGTTTTTTTTTTAAAGGAATTATTATAGATAGTAGGCATTTTTATAGCCAAAAATAATACAATACATTAATAAAAATTGATAAGAAACATATCAAAAGAAAAAGATGAGCAACCATTTCATCCATAAATGTGTAGGGGTTTAGTTGCTATAAGTATGTGAACAACTTATTTTCTCATTTCAGGCTCACAATCCATTTAGAGAATATCTAAAACCCAATACGATTAATACGACCTGTCTTGGGGGTAATATATATATATATATATATATATATATATATATATATGTATATATATATGTTGCTTGTTTTAAATAAATTCGGCGGTAGTTAATTGCCATTGGCCTACAATGACAGTTAACTATCGCTCGTTAATTGATTGTAACGACAAAGACCTGCAGTTAGCTTTCTATTATTAGGCTAGACTCTTCATCCTCACACTTCATTCACCATTTTCATTCCCTCTTCCATACAAAAATCCTCAATTACGAGTTTTGAGTGCAAAATCTTGGTCTCAAATAATTGGAGAAGGATGGCTAAAATGTTTCTACACTCATTTGACGGAAATAAACATGGAATGCATATTTCAACCCGTTTACATTGTTCAAAATTTCAGCCATATTTTTTCGTTTTTTGAGAGCCTACACGAAATGACATTTAAATGCCTATGGGAGCCAACAGTTGTTGACTACCGTTGGTGCCTAATTTTAAAATTTTAGCGCCCTTTTATTTTTTTGCATTGAGTCATTGAATAAGTTATTGATAATTGTTTTTTTTCCCCCAATGTTTTAGATAGATGAAATGAAAGTAGTCATTTGAATGTAACACATATAAGTGAAGGAGTCAAAGTTTAAACCCCAACCACGGAGTCCAGTCTATTTATTTCTTGTTTAATATATAAGCGTGACCAAAATGGATCATTAACATTACTTTGATCCTCTAAAATAGATATTACTTTGCAAAACCTTCTATTTAGTTATTGCCAATTTTTTTTACCTTAAAGACAATTTCATTAACGAAAATATGACAATAAATCAAACGTCAAGACTGCATAAGTACAAGGGTGAGTTTATTCGATCCATATGCAATCTAAATTATGAAGAGCATATTTAGCTATATAATGAGATGCTTTGTTGGCTTGACGTCTAACATGCAAAAAGATTAAACTACAACAACTATCATTAAAACTGATACAATCTCCAATAATAGAGCCAACACATGTGGGAGATTGTTGACGAGCATTCAACGCCAAAACCACATTAAAAGCATCTGATTCTGCTATAAGATTCAGAAAAAACATCTCTTTTGCAAATTTCAAACCCTTCAGCATAACTAAAGATTCTAAAACCTCTAAATTTTGTGCAAAACGGCTTTTTTTATTATTATTAAGACAAACTAGAAATGTGATAAACACACTACAAGAAAATGCGTAAATTCCATCGGCTAAGTTTTGCTTATTGTGACGGTTTTCGCCGCCACTGTGAACTACACTGGCGGTTTAAAAATTACTGTTATTTTTGCTGCCGCTAGGTGTAAACTGGCAGTTGGCAGTTAACCGCCTTCACAACCGTTGTAATACACAATGTTTAAAATGGCGGCTAAATTTTTATAATTAGGGGCAGTTTTAACCGCTGGAATTTTCGCTTTTCGATTAAAAAAAAGAAACTGGAAATTATTGCAGTTTATCACAATTTCCACTTTTTTTACGAAACAAATAAATATAAAAAATGATTATTAGATAGATTTTTAGGGAATAATTATTAAATAGATAGTAGACATTTTTATGGCTCAAAAATAAAACAATACATCGATAAAAATTGATAAGAAACATACCAATGTTGATAAATATTTATAAGAAACATATCAGAAGAGAAAATGAACAACCATTTCATCCATAAATGTGTAGGGGCTTAGTTACTATAAGTATGTGAACAACTTATTTTCTCATTTTTCTTAAAAAAAACTTATTTTCTCATTTCAAGCTCACAATCTATTTTGAGAAAATCTAAAACTCAATACCATTAATACGACCTGCCTTGGGGGTAATATATATATATATATATATATATATATATGTATGTATGTATGTATGTATGTATGTATGTATGTATGTATGTATGTTGTTTCTCTTAATGTACTAATGCTAATGTAGAATTACCATTTTAACAAATATTGAGTTGTAAACTCAGTTTTGCACGAGTTTTTATAGTATGAATACATGAGTAAGATGGAAAAGATCCCACATGTCATGTTTGTCTGTGGCTATTCTTTATGAAAATTGTTGTTCGCACTTAAAAGAAAGATAAGAAACACCACAATTTTACCATAATAACCTCATCAATAGTTAACTACCGCTCGATGCTTTTCGTTGGCCGTTAACTACCTCCGACTTCTAATTTTACGACAGTTAGCTGTCGTGGCCATTTTGTACTTACAATTATCAAAACTTCACGTTTTTTTCATCTTAATCTGCCACAAAATCAATATATGAGTGACCAAAAATAATAAGATGATATGTGATAAGTGAAAATGCTAAAAAAAAAAAAAGTAATTAGATTTGGCACATAACTTAATTATGACTTTTTTTTAGTTTTTAATAGGAGTAGTGATGTTGGAGAAGGTTATTATAACATTGTATGTTTGAACATCCTTCTCCAACATCACCATGCATCTTATAAACTACTTACGGCTCTACATTAAAAATAATAAATAATTAAGAAGTAGGAAGTGTATAAGTTGGTAGTTTTTTGTTTAATTTTTAAGAGGAGTGGTGATGAAAGGGAAGGTGTTCGAACCATTGTTCGAAAACCTTCGCTCTTATCACCACGCGTCTTATAAATTGTAGATGTGCAGTGTGGATTGTGGAAACAATGAAAACAACACCCCATATATATAGAAGTTTTTGTGGGATATGGACCACATAAAGTGTAGGGTTCTCCCTGTAACAACTTTTTTTTGCTAGAATTATTTTATTTATTTATTATATGTGTATAATTGTTTATTTGTGTGTTTGATTTGGGCTTAGTGGATTTCTAGGCGAGAAAGGTATTATAGTCATTTTAGAACCGAGGGTATTTTGGCAATTTGAGGAGCGAGGGTAAATTGGTAATTTTTGAATGTAGAATTTTTAGTGTTTTAGTGCGAATAGTTATTTTTATCAAGTTAGTAGTAACTTGAGATAATTATTTTGAGATGGTAATTAATGAGATGTTTTAATGAGTTAAGTGAGTAATAACTTTTTAATTAAGTGGTAAGAGTCTCTAAGCCCATTATGAATTGAGGTAACCTAACTCGTTAATTGGAGTCTAGAAGGATAACTTAAGAGGAGAATTAGGTTATAGCTTCATTTTTCACATTACACACAAAAAGGGTGGCTAGAGAGAACTGAGAGAAAAGTGAAGATAGAAGAGAAAGAGAAGAGCAAAATCTAGGATTCAAGAGGGGAGTGAAGATTTGGTGAATTAGCTTAAGCTTAAGAGGAAATAAGGTAAGTGGGGTAGGTTTGTTCTTTCTAATAATCTATAATCATTTTCTAACTTATGAGTCATATTTGATTTGTGTGATTTTGTGAAATTGATGATTACATGTGTTAAAATTCGTGCTTATAATTATGTGGTAATTATGGGTATGTTGAAAATTGTGGAATTAAGTTGTTTATGTGTTCAAACTCATGGTTAATGTTTTGGATTATGTTGTTTTGAGAATTTTGCTTAAATGTGTGAGAACTATTAATTTGTTGATGATTATTGCTCAAATATGTTTTAAATCACTTTGAATAATTGGTTATGTTGATGGGTTATGAATTATTAGTGTTGATTATGAAGTTTGGATTGAATTGTGGAGTTTTGGAGTTTTTGGTGAAAAATGAGTGTGAAGATGAAAACTTGATGATTTGATGTTATGAACTCATGTGTTCATTCATTTTAATGTTACTTTGAAGTATGTTAACTGTTGGTGAAGTTTGCACAACGATTTTGGGGTCAATTAGAGTGAAAATTGGGATTTTGGGGAGTTTTTGGAGTGAGTTCCCGAGAGGGAACCCATTTTCTGAGTTTCCTGTTCTTGGCAAGCTCGCTGGGCGAGTAGGTGTGCGCCATGGCGAGGAGTGCAGGACAACACATGTTGTTTCGTGCACTCCGGGCCTTTGGGGTCGTTTCCGGACACTTCTAGCATTCCTTTTGATTTGTTTTGATGTTGTTTTAACTAATAATTTAGCTGGAACATCTTTTAAATTGGATTAAATTGGTTTTATGATTTGAGACGAACTTTGAATGAAAAATGGACATGAACTTGGAATTTCCGAAACATGGTTTTTATTGATTGAAATGATGAGGTTATGACTTGTTTTATGTAGCATTGGACTTAGAATAACTAAATACGATTTCTATGAATATAAAAATTGAATTTTGGGAAAAATGTCAAAATAGATGAACTTTGGAATTTATAGACGAACTTTGTAAATTTTGAGAAATAGGCGGACTTTGTGAAACAGTGATGCTATGCTTGAACTACTCTGATGTTAGGTGACATGTAGAAATGATTTGTTGATATGTATGAGCATGATGTTTTATTTTGGTGAGATATTTGAAAATAGACGATGTTGCAAAATGATATGAACTTTGGTGAAAATAAACGGACTTTGGTAAAATGATGGATTATGATTTGATAACCTGCAAATGACTTTATATTCATGATAGTGTGATGGAATAAGAATGAATCAATGATTAATAGGTGTATAAAATATTGGTTATCATGATGTGGGTGATTGTTCGTCTATTATGCCATTTGTACTTATGAAATGATGCTTCATTGTGGTGAAAATTGTTTGACGATTGTTGATGATGAATATGTAGAGATGAGTACCTGATGATGAATATGTAGAGATGATTAATTGTTTGATAATGCAATGTGGTGAAAATGTAGAGAATATGAAGAGTAAATTGGTGTTGTGCATTATCGAGTCAATACTTGACATTCATGCATTAAGTCCTATATGTGGAGAATATGTGTAACACCCTAAACTCATACTTATGAATGCATGACCATATGACTCAATAATGCATACGTTCATCCAACAAATCATCATCATCATCATTAACATCGTCATATTCTATACATGCGTTCACCATCAATATCGCCTTCATTTTTCATGTAATAATTCATCATCATCATTAAAATCATCATCAAAAGACAGACAAATAAAAACAATATCGTTTCAAATTTACATTTTTGCATAAAAGATAGACAAATAAAAACATTATGACATTCATCATATTAAACATCTAATATTCATTGATTCATTATCATTCCATCAAATAAACATGAATACAATTTCATTAACAAGTTTAGATATCATAAAACTCATTTCCGGTAAAGTTCGTCTATTTTTCACAAAATCGTCTAACTCAAATTTTATCCCCAAAATATAGTTCCATGATCTTACACATCATTTAAACATCCCTAAATACCATCTAACATCTTATTTAATCAGTCAAAACATTTTCGTTTCACAAAGTTCCTTCATTTTCTTAAAAACTCAAAGTTCGTCTATTTTTAACACAAGATTCAAAACCAAAATAAATTTAAAGTAAAACCAAGTTAAACCACTCCTAAACATCACAATTACCTGATTACATACTCATTTACTTACTATAAATACTTCCTTAAACTCAATATGAATTTTGAGGATGTTTCATGGTTCGTGGAAAAAGTTATGATAAAGTTTCATGAAAAATGTCACATGACCTACGTGTAATATTCCAACCATAACTCAAGTTATGTAAATTATTTTGAAGTCAAACCAAATCCGTTTAAAAGGTAACATCCATACCTACGACTTTCATGTTTACAAGAAACCCCAGTTCGGAGCAGAAAATAGTGAAAAAATGTTGATTTTCCTAAGTTTGGAACAAAATCCGAGAGCAGAGTTGAAAATAATTTTTCCGAAAAAACGACCACATTGTGTAATCGATTACACACCTGGTGTAATCGGCTACACCAGTTCAGGACTTCAATATTGACTTCCTAAAATACGTTTTTCACCAAATAATCACTTTTAAATCCCTTAATTCAAACCCAACACGCCCAAATCATTTCCAAACTTAATCCATTACTAAACCACTTATAATAAACACTTAAAACACATCAAAACCTCATTTCCTATTTCAAAATCACTTGTTTCTCAAAAATTCTTAAAATGACTTTTTACATCAAAACCCAATTGTCTCCCAAACAAACCCATACCCAAAACTTATGATTCAAAACAAAAAATCTAATCATGCTAATTCAACACAACAACATCATCAAATCCCTTGAATTCACCAAAATCAAACTTATCCATTTACATTTTCACAAAAACCATCAAACACCACAACTTTAATCCAAACAACACATTTAGCAAAACCCAAAACATGCATTATCATCACTAACATAACTCAACAACATTCATATCATATAATCATGATTTCACCAACAATTCACAACAACAACATCATTTCTCATCAATTTAAGCAAAAATCACAAAGTGTTCATATCAACATGCTTTAACAATGAAAAACAACAAACAACAAGTTTATCATCAATTTAACATACCCAAATTCATCCTCAAATAAAGGGCACGAAAATTGACATTAAAATTCATAAAAGTCATAATTCACAAATAATAGGGTGAAATGTGTCTCGCACGGGAAGAAGCTAACCCTATCTAACTTGTTTTTGCCTCAGCCGAGAGTACAAAACCAATGGTTTTGAGATGAAGTGAATGCTTCTGGTCTTACCCCCTCCTGAATAGTGAGTACGAGAACATCTCTCACTGGTTCGTTTGTGCCTTGTCAGAGAGATGGCATGGGGAGACCAACAACTTCCATCTACCTGTTGGGGAGATGACCATCACACTAGATGATGTGGCGTGTCTCCTAGGCATCCCCATCACTGGAGACTCCTTCATGACAAATAGTTAACTCGTGAGGAGGGGATACAGATGATGCAGGAGGACCTACTTTTTACAGCGGATGTTGTTGCTAAAGAGGTGGGAAAACAAGGTGTTACTCATGTCAGTTTTGGTAGACTAAAGAGGCACTATGAGGAGCTCTTGAATAAGTGTAATCAACATATTGTGCCTGACACAAAGGAGGAGCATGAGGAGCAGGCTCAAGTTAGGCTGGCCTGCATTAAGGCTTTTTTGTTACTCTTGCTTGGCTGGACCATTTTTGTTGCTCTTGCTCTTTTTTGTTCCCATACCTCCTACAAACATTGGACCTCTTGCAGCAGGGGATGTGGCTATGACCTTCATGGAGTTTGTTCTACATGTCCTCAGCCAGCAGGAGAGGGGTGATATGGTCCCGAATAACGAGTCGTGGAGCCATTCTAGGGGGTACATGAGATGGTTCTGTAGTGTATCACATCCTATTGTGAACCCCTTGCAGCCATTCCTGACTACGCAGCTGCTACCCCTCCTCGTCATGTCCCTCCATACGAGGAGGTTATTGTTGAGAAACAGTGGTCCAAACATCCTACACACCCATATCAGATCATCAGCAACATCAGAGGAAGAGTGTACAGTGCAATGGGGCATCCTGATGTGTTTAGTAATCCACAGGAGGTTCTTCGCTTGATGCAGGGCATAAAGTCCGAGTGGAGCATGTTGGAGCAGATGCCAGCTCCGCGAAAGAGGAGTACGAGCCCACAAGAGTAAGGTTTAGGCATTATGACTTGTGTAGTTTTTTTATGATATTTTGTCGGATTTGGATGTAATCCAATTACATTTGTGCTTTTTGGTGTTTTTATGACATTTTTCGTTACTTTAGTCCTTTATTTTTTCGTAATTTGATTATGAGGTAATGCTTGATTGAAGGAATGATGAAAAATTTATGCAAATGACTGAATGAATGAATGTATGAATGAAGGACTGAAAAAATTAGGGAAATTAGAGGTTTCTGCCTCTTCTTGAATGTTGCACAAACTAGGCGTGACTTAACTCATGCAAGTGTTAATTGTTGCGTGAGTTAACTCACGCAATGTTTTACACTTGTGTGACTTAAGGCACGCTGCGTGAGTTAACTAAGGCAACAATTAACACTTGCGTTAGTTAACTCACACAGGGTATTATGGTCAATTTGGTTGGGTGGGAGCAAAACTTGTTGGGAGAAGAGCATAATTCATGTGATATTAATGGTTCGACCCAATCATCCTCGCTATGGATTTAATCCACTCTCAATGAATAAATCTACCGGAATTATTGTCTTCCACTGTGAATGATGCACAAAGTACTTATGAGTTTATACCGACAATTAGCTACCAAAAGTCTAGGTTATAATTTTTGAACTAAACTCCTCTAATAAAATCCCAATCCTTAAGACTTGAACACAAATCCTTCAGTTATTCAACGATCTTACAGTTCCTTTGGCTATTTATCCCAAGATACCTTTAGATTTCTTCATATTTTATTCTTCAAGAAATTTTTTCCAAACACCATTGGAGAACATGATGACACACCATCTTACGTTATTCTTAACATGTTTTTCAGTCAATTTCAGTAGCTATTACAAGCCGAATAGAAAAGTATTAGATCAATTGCTTATGATTTCGATACATATGTAATATTTTATAGATTTGGTTTGTAATTCTATTCTTCCCAAAACATATATGTTTTAGTGTGTTTTGTAGTAAATTCACGAATAAATCATATATATCGGTAAAGCAAGACATCTGAAGATTTGTGAAGACCTTGGGAAGATATTGAATGAAGATTCAAGAGGCCTCATAAACCTTTACAAAGGAAGGAATTTTGTACCCAAGTTCCAAGAGATCTTACATAGAAGCAAAAACCCAAAAAGGCGAGGAAACAAACATTTTCAGCACGGGACTACACACACATGCGCCCATCGCACAGAAGGAGGCGCCAGTCACCCATGAAACTTACACTGGGGGAACATGGCACATGAATTTAGGCGCCTAGCCCCCCCTAGCTCTCTCACGTGCACCTAGCACATAGAGTCAGGCACTTGGCTCATGTTCCTTACAGTCCAAGGCGCTGTTTTGTGAAGAAAGACCGCATTTTAGCCCAAATCAGGTGGAATCTTTCCCTATAAATATCGCCTTCCTCATTCACAGTTTATCATTTAGAATGAAGCGTTTCAAGAGGAAGGCGAACACTAGGAGCTTCCATGGAGGAGTTTCTCTCTCCACACTCCAATTTTCTTTAGGGTATGTTTTTATTTCTTTTGTAATTAGTTTTTAGTTACCATGAGTAACTAAATATTTTTAGGTTAGGTGTTTTAGGATGAACCTCTATTCTGTTTGTTGGATAATTATTTAATTTAAAGTTATTTATTTAGTTATTTTATGTTCGCTATTTTGTTTTACAGTAGTGCGTAAGATCTGTCTCCTTTAGAGCATAACCCTGTTTTAGACACTTAGGTAGTGACATGGCCTAATATTGATATTTATATCTGTCTAAACAGGAATTAATTAGTTAGTAACTAGCGAAACAAACCAAAGCCAAGTGTACCTGATGACAGATCATCTTATGTTATTCTTAGCATGTTTTGCAGACTATTTTAATAGGTTTTACCAGCAAAACAGAGGAGTGTTAGGTCAATTGCCTATGATTTCGGAACATTTGTAATGTTTTCTATATTTGAGTTTCTAATTCTATTCTTCCCGAAACATGGCAATTTTAGGAGGTTCTTCAATTAATTCACAAAGAATGATGATTCAAGAGGCTTCAAAAGACTTTACAAAGGGAGAAATTATGTTCCCTAGTTCCAAGACAACTTAAAGTGAAGAAAACACCTCAGCAGACGAAGAATACAGGAAAACAAGAGAAAACACACTGAAGCGCCTGACGCAACACAGGGGGCGCTAGGCACCTAAGCCTGGAAGGAACATGCGCCAGACGCATGACCTTAGGCACTAGGCGCCCCAAAACGTGTGAAAAAAGTTACATTTTATGACCTTTTTTCCCAGGAAGCCCATGATTTTAGCAAAAGTTAGGTTGAAATTTTCCCTATAAATATCATCCTTTCTCACTCATAATTTCTCGTTCAGAACTGGAGTAGTTCAAGAGGAAGGTGATTCTAGAAGAAATGGAGCAGTTTTATCTTCTCCAATCTTTTCTAGGGTATGTTTTTATCTTTTAGTATTTTTGTCTTAGTTATCAGGTGTAACTAGATATTTATAGGTTAGGGTTCTAAGATGAACATCTATTATTTTTGTTGGATAATTATTTAATTTAATGTCGTTTTATTTTAGTTTATTTTCTGTTCGCTCTTAAGTTTTATTACAATTATTTTATTTTGGCGAAGTGCAACCTTAGATTACTTAGGTAGTGACAAGGTCTAACATTGCTATTAATATGTGGATGTTTATATCTTGATATTTAATTATATCATTATACTAATAACTACTTGCCTAGGAAGTAAGTGATTAGTAAACTAGACGAAAGATACCGAAAACGAGTTGACCCTAGTAGTAAGTACTTAGGAGGTGACATTACTAATAATGAGTAAAATCTGTTAAACCTAGGATGTAACTAGTTTAGTAATCAAGGAAATAAACACCAGGGGAATAAAATTAGTAAGACCATTGTCCTCGACCTCTAGGTAAGGTAGACGCTGATAAGGTTTCCTGTTTGTAGAACTATCTACGGGGGAAGCAGAGTGTGATATGAGTGCCCTAAGATTCATAGATGGGAAGACCTTCGATGGCCTTCATTGCCTTTGGATTAGCAAGACCCCACATGTAATTTTATGTTTCAATTACCTTTGAATTAGCAAGACCCCACATGTAAGGATCACAATATGATCAACAAGTGCAATTAGCCATCGGAGGGATAAACCTAGATCACCCGAGATAATATAAATCCCGCACATAAGGATTATCGTGCGATCATCAGGTGCAGCTTGACAACTGACTAGGTTAGAACGTCCCAACGGTCCCATCATTTGTAAAGTCTACTTAAGATAATTATATGCGACGTGAATGTTATTTAATATCAAGCAAAATAAATGGGGGGATTCAAAGAGTCCTTACCACTGCTTACTTTTCCGCACCAAAAACAGGTAACTTGCTCTGTTGCAAACAGATAAAAATTACAATCTCTAACCCTTTTTCTCTTTTATTTCATATCCTCAAGTAAAAAAAAGTAACGCGGCTTGTTTGGTTGAAACGACAATCCTTTTGGATACAGTACTCTACTTATCACTTTATTAATTGGTAAACGATTTGGTACATTTCCTAATCCGACCATCAAATTTTTACCGCCGTTGTCAGGAATTTTTGATATTTCCGACTAAACGATTCAACTTACTTATTTCTATCTTTATTTGTCTGTCATTTATTTTTCAGACATTTTATTTTTCTTCTCCCTTTACTTTTTTTTTACGCTAAAAAAATTGCATGTATTTTTTTTAAAAGAAAACAATTGTAAAATTTAAAGAATTTCATATTTATTCTTCTCCCTTTACTATTTTTTATACAACATATTTTATTTGGTTTCTTCAATATAATCCTGGTCTTTTCTTATATTTTTTTTTGTAAACACACATTTTTGTACTAATTTGATCAATAGCTAATACGAGTTTTACATTTTTTGTTGATAAACATTTTTGCCACGAAAGAGTTTTTAAATTTTGCAGTCAACCCTCAAAAATTTCTTTTTGCATGAAAAGCAAAAAAAAATCAATCAATTAAAAGACATTTATTGTTTTGTTATTTTTTGGTGATAAGTGTTGACTACAATATAGAATGAAATTAAATTCTACAATATCAATTGATCTAAGCCATTAATCAATATTAAAATTAAAGGCTAAGATTTGAACTAAGTTAACATAGTCTTGGAGTCAAAATATTCCCCTTCATATATATATATATATATATATATATATATATATATATATATATATATATATATATATATATATATCATTCACGCTATTAAATAATCATCATTTCAATAATTACATCATTTTATAAACGTAACGATAAGTAACTCACCAATACAAATCCTCAATTAATACAGCAATACACATCATCAAATAACATATCAATACATGACGCACAAGAGTTAGTCACATCGACATCCATATGCATTATACAACACATTCCTAACACCAATATGCATGCCAGTACCGGTTTCTACTCGTCATTATTTGTATGTCAGAGTTATGTTACTAAACATACACTCGTCATTTACACCATCAAACAATAGAATTTATCTCATAATTAACATATCAACAATACACCACAATAGAATCTATCTCATAATTTAATCATCATTATAAACAAGGTAATTCTAGTCATTTACTCCATCCGTCTCACAATAATTGTCTCTTTACCACTTTTTCTTTTTCTCAAAATAATTGTCACTTTAGAATTTCAATGCAGCATTTATTATTTTTTTCCATTATTATACCCTTATTTATTGAATTTCATCTAACTTAACTACTCCACTAACTACAATTAATAAGGGTGTTTTAGTAAATGATACTAATTTTACCATCAAAATCAACACAATCAATCATTTTCTTAATAATCGTACATAAACCTTAAACGACTATTATTTAGAGACGGAAGGAGTACTCGTCATCATAAAAAGCATGTATCTCATCATTATTCAACGCCATACATCAATATTTTCTCATCATTAATCATCATCATAATTAATATGTATTTATCATCACCAATAGCCATCACCATAATATATTAAATATCCATATATTTCACCAAGGACATTGTCAAAATTAATATTATTTCACTAGATAGCGACACCATGACCCAACACTAGCCTCGTTCATTGATGACACCACTCTTACGTCTATTCGTCTTATTAAAGGCAACCTTATACAACTTTTGTCCCTAATTATAAGACTCTTTTAAAAAAATTGTCCCTTTTTATAAGACTCGTTTGCTATTTACAACTACATTAATTTTTCTTTACCTACATACTCTTATTTATCATACATCTTTTTCTTCATTCAACAATAAATAACATGTTGAAAAAATAAAATAACTCTCTCTTAAGATAAAATTGAAAAACAATAATGATTACAAACAACCTTAATACAAATATCAACTTTCTTAATTTCCGTGATTTTGCCAAAAGGGTCTTATATTTAAAGACAGACGTAGTAACATATTACTTCTTCTCTTTAATGAAATCTCTATATCTCCTTAATTGATCTCACGGTTACTAGGTTTGTTATCCTAAGTCATGACTCCACCATAGCTTAATTATGTCCCTCTATTATCGTCTCCTATAACTTCATCTTTTAGGCTCACCAATGGTTATAAGGAATTACTTATAAGACACTCAAACACACTTTCCTCTCTTAGGTTCATTACTTTGGGACCATATCCTACACTTTAGGGACTCATTTAAGGCATAAAAGAAGGATTTTTTTTAAGTCTAGGAAGGGTGCACACCCATGCTCCTTGGGGCAAGATCGTGCGCCCTTTAAACAACACAAAACAAAAAGATGACCAAAAACTTGAGCTAGGGTCGTACGACCTAGTGGCACGACCGTTCATGACAGTTTGATTCCAAAAATCGCAGTTTTGCTGCGATTTCGCTTAAGGGGACCTTTTCTAACTTCGTATTTGACCCTAAGCTCATCAAATTTGTCCCCAAACATCACCTTAAGGTTACCATAACATTCAAACACTAATTTTTACATAATCCACCTAATTACAACCATATTTTATATGTTTATTTCGCCACTCAAAAACCTAATTATTTCAATCTTTCTCCTTCCTCTTATACCCACCATCACCATACTTCAACATCAATCTTCACCAATTTTTCTACTGATTTTCTATGATCATAATACACATCTATTTTCATTCAATTTTAGCTAATCACCACCTCTTCTCACATGATTAAATGTTTAATAAATTAACCTAATCATTGGTTTCACAATCCTAAATTTCCCATCACAACCCTAACCACATCAACACTTCTCACCAAAATTATTCTTCACCATTTACTCGCCATAGTTTCTATGATAACAACACTGAATTTACATTAGCATAATTACAATTAAACTCACAGTTATAACAATATAAAGGAATAACTATAATAACAAAACCAAGGGATAAAATATATCAAGGATTCATCATAAGAATAAATAAAACATCGAAAAATTAAGAACTCTTCACTACCCGCATGAATATAGAATCCCTTATGTTGAATAAAACTTCCTATTACCTCAATTATTAGCAGAAATCATGATTCTTACGGTTGAATCTCTCCCTAGCCGTCTCTATATGCCTCCTTTATCTCATTTCCTCTTAACCCTAGTTTCCTTTTTTGCCTCTACTATTTTTTTCTCTATTTATAACCACCAATTGAGTTTGTTTGTTACTTAATCTTTTTAACAGGTTTACCATCTACACCTCTAATTTGATTACTATTTTTTTTTTGTAACTACACAACCTTACAATTCACACCTCTATCTGCTTAAATCATTAAAACACTACACAGGTAACTATTTCACCTCCTTCTCTACCCAATCTTGCTACTGCACTACTGTTTGCACCCTCCCTCTTTATTCTTGCTAAACACGCTATGTCTTCCTAAACATTATTTCCTCCCATTCTTTAACCAACTAACTAACCTGTCTACTTCTTCATTACCCATAAATCAATAGTTGCGAATAATTTAAGTAATAATATCACACAATCAATAATAACAATAATAATATTAATAATAAACTATTATTAAAAATCAGAGTATTACAACACTCGTTAGCAAAACCTTAATTTTAATCATCTTGATGGCACATTAGTCATTGATTCAATTTGTTATAATTTTGGTGACATGAAGGTATGGGAAAACAACTTCACATAGAAATAGGATTCATCCCATCACCAAAATCTAAGACTATTCCTTTTTTACCCCAAAAAGGGAACCCATTGTAAACACAAAGAAGATAAATCAACCTAAAGACCACCCCCACATTAAATATGTATTGCCATCTTAGAGTGGTTCATGGAAATCAACCATCGAACATTTAGGGTTATGTTGTTTTAGATTATTGATTTTTCAGTTCAGCTAACATTGTTGCTGTAGCAATTAGATCAAACATAACGATTAACTTCACATCAAATAAGTTTTATTTTTCAAAGGAATTATTGTCCAATTAATTAAATCTGTGTCGAAAGAATTGAGAAATACAAAAGAAAAATGTGGTTTATTGGAAAATTTACATAACACATTAATTTATGTTACTTCATAGATCCTCATGATTTCTGTTAGTACACGTTAACAATGCACAAAATCATTCACATTTCTAGATCGAGCCTAAACCTAAAGATGATTTTATTTGTCAATCTTTTTGTTTGAGAGTTTTTTAAATTATCCCCATTTTTATTTCCTTTGTCTTAGCTCCATATTCTTAAGGAAGCCATGACTAAAGCTAAAGATGGTCTTTGTAAGTATTTTCAATTGAGTTTTTTATGTGGTCCCCAATTTTAGTTCCTCTATCTTATTAGTAGATAGATCTTGATAACATGAATACTCAGAAATTCAAAAACTCAAATTAAAATAAGAGTAATGATAAAACAAGGTAAAAACCCAAAATATTTCACTAAGTAACTCATAAAACAACAAATGCAGAGTAAGGCAATCCAATACAGTCTGGTATAAGAAGGATAGGGCCACACATAAGAGGAGCCTCCATCACTCTCATTATTATTCTTAATAGCGTTAAATGGCACTCTCATATACTAGTGAGAAGTTTCCATAACTTTGGTACTGCAATCATCTTCAAGCCTTGATGCTGTAAATATAAACAAACAAACAAATATAGTAAATAATTAATTTCCCACTTTTCGACCGACTTGAATATTAACACCAAAAAACTATAACCAATAAAGAAGCTGTAGATCAGTAGCTAATAATTAATTCTAAAAAAATTCAAAAAACTAAAATATTATAAAGTAAATTCCAAAAAACTCACAAAAATGTTTATTTAAAAAAATTAGAAAAATATCCTCTAAAAACATTATAATTTTACTGGAAAAATAAAATAAAAACGAGCATATTTATAAAAAAAATCCTAAAATTAAAAGTAAGAACTAACTCTTAAGAATTTCAAATGTTATCAAAATAACTAATTTTTTCTTACTTCTCAAACATGGCCAATTAGTCTTTTGTTATTAATTTGTGTATGTTAGTTATTGTTATGATTAAATAGTGTTGTCCTGCTCAAATTAGTATGTTGTTTTTAGCTGATTTAACTGGTGTTTGTACTCCGCGTATTGTTAGGCGGTAGTTTCTTTCCTTGTTGGGCTTAGGCCCTCTTGTTATCCAAAAAAATAAATAAATAGAGTTGCTTCATTTTTCTAAACAATTAATAGTATGTTATTTTAATAATCAAGATTTTCAACCTAAACCTCTTTATACAGAGTTTCTTTTAAAGATATGACCAAAAAAATAGAGCGTAAGAGTAAAAGTGAAAGTTATAACACATACGTATTACAGTTGGTAGAGGTACTGATCTTGTATGGAATGTTAACACCACATTTGCCAGGGAGACCAGCAGCTATGCTAGGGTTCAAACCAGAAATAGCACCAGCAGCATTTTTCAAGCAGTTGCAAGCAGCCTGACGGTCAGGCGTGGTGGTGGCGGCGCCGTTAAGTTTCTTGACTCCGCCACAGCATGCTGGAGATGGACCAGCACCACCTTTAAGATATCCAATGCATGGAGCAAGAGCACCAGTTACTGTTCCACATGAGATTGAAGCATCTGCCATTGGTGCAACAATCATGCACATCATCAAAACAACACATGCTACCTTCATGCTTGCCATTGTTTTTCTTAAAATAAAATTTGTTTTTCTTGGTTTGTTTGATTGGTGAGTGTAGAGTGGAAGAGGGTGGGGGTTTATATAGAAAAAGAATATGAGGTGGGAATTGGAATTTAGAGAAGATGGGAAGATGAGCAAAGTGATGGCGTTGGCGTAGTGCATGTAGCTCTGTCGGTATTGGTGGTAGTTGTAGGTTGTATTAAATGAGGTATGGTACAATTGTCTATAATTATTGGACACTTGTCTCACTATCATTTGATTTTAATTTATTACTATGGTAACTGCTAAGCTGTTAGATTTGGTGATAGTATTTGTGGGACCTCATATAAATTCTCTTGTGTTCTTCTCTGGTTCCTCATTTTACTCTTTAGGTGTTATTTTAAATGATTAACTTCGCATGATTGGTGATTTAGAGTCAAAAAGATTGGTAATTTAGAGTCAATTTTGATCCAAAATCACCCTTCATGTTGTTTTTCTTTATATCTTAATTAAATAAGTGATTTCCACGTATATTTTCAGTTTTCTTTTGTTTGTTTTTGTGATTTCGTCGTCTTTGTATGTTTGTTTTGATTTTCCGTCTTTTGTGCGGTGTATTTTTTATTTTCTGTCTTATTACAATATTTATTTGATTCAAGTTAAAATATTAGTTTTGAGCAAGTGCAGATCCGATCAATGATTTTTACGTCATCAACGTTGCAGATCCGGAGACATGAATATTCTGATGACTTTAATATGGTCGTATTTGCAGGCAACTTTAAAATAGATATTTTATCATCTTATTTGAATATTGTTCTTTTTTTTACTCTTAAATTAAGATTTCCTTTCTACCGTGTCTTTATTTGCTTCACTGTCAAATTATATTTTTTTAGATTTATTTTCGTTAGTTTAAAAATATTTTTGTACAACAAGTTTCTTCTTTTTTTTTTATATTTCTTGTCAAGTAAATTAGTAGTTATAAATTAACATTTTTAGGATGAATAATTGTGAAATTCAGGGTTTAAAACCCTAATATTATATACAATGTGATGTACCTATCAACATGACTTAATTAAGTAGGGTGATCCTTTAGCTTTAATTTTTCTAGCTGTAGAGGTGTTAAGTATGTATGCACCTTTAATATGATGATGACACTCTCTTTATAGAAAATACAACAATGGAGAATCTTTGGTCCATTAAGATTATCTTAAGGTGTTTCGAGCTTTCCTCGAGTCTTCGAGTTAATTTTGCGAAGAGATGTATCATGGGAGTTAGTGTTGACATGTTTTTCCTTAACCTGGCCGCAAATTTTCTCCGTTGTGGTATTGGCTCGATTCCGTTAAGTATCTCAGTCTTCCGGTTAGAGATAATTCTATAAGACTGTCTACTTGAAAACCTTTGTTGGATTCATTAGTAACTCGTTTGAGCTCGTGGAGTAATAGTTCTGCATGGGAGGGTGATTCTTTTAAACTCGGTCCTTCACTATATACCAATTTTTTTGTTTTCTTTCTGAAAATTCCAAATTGTGTTTTGAGACAAATTGTGAAAAAATCGATGTATCTCTTTTATGGGGAGGGTCTAAAAGGGGGATAAAAATTCTTTGGGTCCTATGATCAGGTGTTTGTAAGCTAAAGAGTGAAGTAGGGTTGGGTATTATAGATCTAAGATTGGTTAATCTTGTCCATATGTGGAAGTTACGATGGAGGTTGATCATGGGAGGTGAGGCTTTGTGGAAAGATATAATTAGATCCAGATATTTAAAAGAGTCTCAGTGGGATCATCCTGGTAGACAGGTGGTGGGTTTAAGAGGTGTTTTAATTTTGTAGAAGGAGATATCTTCATTGGAAAGAAGACAAATAGAGCCTACTAATTAGTTATAAGTTAGTGCCTTCATGGAGGCTAGATATGGCACTCAGTCCCGTCCTTGGGGTGCGCAAGTAGTTAAACTAAGTCGGACGTCCAAAAGCTATGGGCCTAAAAAAATTAAGTCTAATACCCACACCCCACTTAAATAAAAAAGAATATATGATACTTCTTTTTCTTTCTTCGGTACACGTTTGAATTTTTTTCTAGACTCTAGTTCTCCTTTCTAGACATAAATATGATGCTATCAAATCACTCCCAATTTATATAATAACTTAATAAGTCAATTTAGAAAGCTATTTCATTAAAAGAATCACAACAATCATTTCTTTTTCGCATAAACCATTCGTTTTCCACATTCCCACAATGGAGGAGTGACAAATCCAAACAACACATTTACGTAAATTTCACTTCTTTTTCACTTAATTTTTTCTTATTTCGTTTCATGTTTAAAAATTCTTCTGATTTTGATTTTTTAATGTAGCTTAACGACGCAAAAAAATTGCTTTTTTATTTTACTGGAGACCTATTTCAAAAAGAGAGTCGAGCCTTTGATTTCATAGGAACGACCATGTGGTCACTCTACACATTTATGGACTGGTCCATGGTTGAGTGATATTCCTTTCAAGTTTTGTTTCCCTATATTGTTTTAGGATTTTATTTAGAAAGAAGCTAAAATGATTGATATGATTGTGAAAGACGGATCCAAGTGAGTTTGGGACCTTGGAGGAGAGATCTTTTTGAGTCAAAGCTTGTGATAACTACTTAAGGATTTAGAGAGTTCGTTCGTTACGGTAAGTGTAGACTTTTGAGTATGGAACAATGATTCATCTATTATTTATTCGGCGAGGTCAGCTTATATGTTCCTTTGTATGAGAGCTAGTTAGGTGGATGAAAGTTCGTAAGAAATTGTGTAACTTCTTTAAAAGGTGTGAGAGTCTTGGTATCCTCTAATAAGCTTTGGGTCGATCTCCTCTCCATCAGTTATGTTGATGGTTCAAACTTCCTCCATACCACTACTCACTATAGCGACTCGGCCATTTGGTCTTCTCATCAAAACAAAAAATATAATTAAAGATGATTTCTCTTGGCACGCTGGATCAGGTAATTCTTCTTTTTAGTCATGTCCTTGGAGCTCTTTTGGTTACTTAGGGTCCATTATGCCATATATCAACATCCATGATTTACATTTGACAGTTAAAGACGTCATATCTTACATCAGTCCACATACTCAGTTACTTTACACACAACTACCTCCCATAATGTCTTAAAAATCAATAACTTCCACCTCAAGTTTAATGCTTCCCTTGAAGATACTTTCATTTGGAGTAACTTAAAAAATGGTACCTACACTACCAAAATCGGTTATTCTTGGTTGCTTTCTCGCATGGATCCGATAACCCATCTAACTATAATATCTCTTGGTCTTGGATTTGGAAACTAAAACTTCCGAAAAAAATCAAAAAAAAATTTGGTTGGCTTGTCACAATTCAGTACCTACTCTATCCTTACTCAATCATAGAAACATTTCCCCGACTACAAACTAGTGAAACCTCCACGAGGAGACTTTCCTTCATTGTATGTGTGGCTATCATTTCTCGAGAATTGTTTGGCAACGTTCTAATTTCTGACACTCTTAATTCTTCTATAACATGGTTGATCATGATTGGCTCAAGAAAGGATTTTTTGGTTCCGATTCTTTCATTTTTGCAGGTGCAATTTGGTGGGTTTGGCACCACCAAAACAACATGTACTCTGGTCCATTAATCAATTATCTTCCAACATTAATAACATAGTTGAAACTTTCAAAGCGTGTTTTCCACCTATCTCAAATGACGCATCAACATATAGATTCATAATATGGAATAATAACAACCATTCTAGTGTCATCCTTAATGTTGATGAAAGTTGTCTAAGTTCCCCTATTAGAGTTGGCTTCAGCGATGTCTTAAGAAACAATGCAGGTTTTACCTTTTAGGGTTTTCTAGCTATATTCATAATTCTTCAGATATTCTTCAAGCTGAGTTACTAGTTATTTACCAAAACCTGTTGTTAGCTAATACTATAGACATTGATGAGCTGGTTTGCTACTATGACTTCTTACACAGTATAGATCTCATAAAAGGTCCATCCATAAAATTTCATGTTCATGCTAATTTAATTCAAGACATAAAAGATTTGATCGAGCAAAGCAATATCATTATTTGTCACACTCTTCAAGAAGGGAATCAATATGCAGACATTATGACCAAGATTTAAGCTTTATCGGATATTGATCTCATCATCCATATCCTTCTCCTTTTGATGATATTATCAGCCTCTTTAAAAGTGATGCAGTAGGAACTTTTTTTTCTCTAGGAAATGGTTCTTTATTTTTGATCCTTTTAGTTTGACAAAATTTTTAAGTTAATCTTTTAAGTTTTGAAAGTTTCAATTAGGTCCTTTTAGTTTGACAGAATTCTCAAGCTAGTCCTTTAAGTTTCAAAAGTTTCAAATATGTCATTTTAGTTTGACAGAATTCTCAAGTTAGTCCTTTAAGTTTCAAACTAAAATGACCTATTTGAAACTTTTGAAACGGTGACAGTGAAATAGTTTATTAACTAAAATGACCTATTTGAAACTTAAAAGACTAACTTAAGATTTTTGTCAAACTAAAAGGATCTAATTGAAACTTTCAAAACTTAAAAGACTAACTTGAGAAATCTGTCAAACTAAAAGGACCAAAAATTATATTTTATACCAACAATACTCCTCTAATAAATTTGGTTAGTTTTATTTTTGTTAATAAAAATTACAATAACTCCCCTAAACAACGACAAGAACAAAGAGTAGAGAGTCATTTTTTCAATGACTAAAAGCCAAAACAAAACTTTACACGGACTAAAAACAAAACAAAACAAAAAGATATTTTAAGAGCACTTGTATATATTGCATGCAGGGGTGTTCATGAGTTGGGTTAACTCAGAAAACCTGGTCAAACCCGCCAAAAAAATGGGTTGAGTTGGGTAATTTGGTGGGTATGGTTTTTAAAAATGGAAAATCCATAAAAATAAAAGGGTTTCAGGTAAAATCAGACTCGAACCTAAAAAACCCACTTACCCAATAATGTTAATATTTTTTATCTTTATTTTCATAGGGTAGAAGAAAGTTATATTTGCAAAACATACACATTGTACCTTATATATTGAAAAACAAAACATATTAGAGTTACAAATTAATATGTTGCACTTTTTGGTTATTTAGATACTAATGCGATTTTATGTCATGCAACTTTAGTTTGTTGTACGTATTTTATGATGAAGTTTATTATTTGATATTCTATGATGCATAAAATTATAGTAAAATAAGTTAAACGCTTTTTTTTAAGAAAATTAAAAAGTACAGTACTATTTTAAAACAAAATTACGAGAACTTATCATTTAGTCATTTAATTTTAAAAAAATAGAAAAATAAGTTGAGTAACCCATTACTCAATCTAACACAACCCAAAAATTAGTGTGCATGCCCAAACCCACCCAATAGTATAACGAGTGGTATTTTACCTCACCCAAACCAGGGTACCTTATTTAGTTTGGTTTTGGGTTTGGCCAAACTCAATCCACCGACGAACACCTCTAATTGCATGGAATCTCTTGGAGCTTAAATATAGGTAATGAATTCAAATTTAACTTTTGAGAGGAAACTTTCAATTTAGTGCAGTTGTATCGGACTCGAAAGATTGAAACATGCATGAGGATCAAAAAGCAAATATATACTCTCTAAAATTAGATATTCCCTCCACCGTTTTATTGATATTTTAGAATAAAAGAAATGTCAGGGAAACTCTATTTTTGTCATTCTTTAACACCCACGTAATGGGATCCAGACCCAATGGATACTTGTAAAAATACCACAATGGATAAGGTAAAACTCCATTTTATGCGTCTGGACACGGATCTGGGTAATACACACATATTTAAATGAGTATTAATACGGATAAATGTATTATACTGCTCAGCACCGCAACCCCGTATATACATATATATATTTTTTGACAAACCCGTATATACATATTTATTTAATATAAAAAATAATTTATTTATTTTTGGTGTATAATTAAATAATTTATTTAGCTATTTAAGCTTACACCTAAACCAAGAAACTGTTTAATACAGTAACAGCTCCATCTTATCGGTGTACAATTTTGTAGAGATATTTTTGATGTTTTTTATTTGACTAAATATTACGATTTATACTATTTTTTGTGTTAATTTTAAAAAATTTAGACCATGGTTTTATTTCAATTGTGATGTGTTTATTGCTTTTTCATAGTTAAAGTACCGGTATTGGATGCGGGTATGAGCACTTAAGGTATAAGGAATGATACTAAAATTGTTGCCCACGAGAGTATGAGCACATGTACGAGTATCTTTACTAATACGTGTATCGGGTCGGACATTGTATTACCCTACCCATAAGGTACTCATTCTCATCCATATCATATTATTGAAACACGTATAAGTCTCATCACTTTACATAAGATTCATTTTTAAAATGCGCTATCCACGTAGATTTTATCCAATAAAAAATTTAATGTTAATAAAGTATCCATAACACTCTTCGAAATGTTGATCAAATTAGTTTCTGATGTATCTTTCAAACACAACTTCTGTTATGTTTTTAGTTAACGTGACACGATAGCAACCAAGTCTTTTTTGAGTAAGTCAATTAAGTCTTACCACACTTAAACTCCAACTAGCATTTCTTATTAGCTAATACAAAAGTCAGGGACCAAATTAATGCAATCTAGGATTTTGTATTAAAAATTTCCAATGGTGATATGATTACCTTATTACCACACTTTAACTTACATTTATATACTGTTTTTTCATAACAGGAATTCAACACTACCGTAAACGAAATATACAAAATTAATTTTATGCTATCCCTGATTTTTTAAAAATCACTTATTTTCTAAAATCACTTTTTAGGTTTTTTAATAAATCAAAACAATGCATCATAATTAGACGGTTGCCGACAATACTGTTTATCATCAAAGCTAGTTGATTTTAGCATAGGTGTTCAGTGTTCTATAATCACGCCACCGATTTAATAATGTCAAATATAGTTTGGGGCCTACCATGTTTTGGTACACATTCAAATTCACACTTTTGCTATTTGGCAGACTGAATTGCAGTAATTGTTTGGCACATATCATCTCCCATCAAATTTTAGGATTGTGTACAATTCTAAGCAAAATACTCCCTCTATCATGTAATAGATAATCCATTTGAAAATATACAATTTTGATTTAACTTACTTTGATCATGTTTTTTACTAATATATAAAGATAAATAATATTATATAAAATGTCATTAGATTCGTCTCGATAAATGTTTTCAAAATATCAAATTTACATAATTCAAGATATTTAAGCTCAAAATTATGCATTGACATGCGTAATAGCGTCAATTGTGTCATATGTATTATGGGACGGAGGGAGTGGTACGTAATTAGTTAGATAGATTATTTCAAGGATATCATTTATTAAATTTTATTATTAATTGAGTAATTAAATGACATAAAGATCAATAAATATAAATATTATTGAGGAAATGTTAACTTTTTTTTGACAAAAATAAATGATATTTATTCATTCATTCATTTTGATAGAGTACATCGATATAATACAAATTTGTTAAAAACAAAAAGGACGAATCTCTGAACAGACTCACAACATCCATGTTAATAGCATAAAACGACAAAGTACAAATGCCTACACATATGACTACATTTAAGTCTTCGGAATAATCATGTCTCCGAATTTACAACATGGATGGAGCCAAAGTCATTGATTGGATCTACACTGGATCGAAGTTGATCTGACAATCTGAACCGAACAAATACCTGATAGTAACAAGAAAGACAAACAACGTCGCACAAAGACGACGAACAAACCAAAGTCCCACAAAGACGACGAACAAACCAATGTCGCACGAAAACGACGAAATAACACAATAAAAAATGAAATAGATGTGAAAATCACTTATTTCAATAAAAGGGAAAGAGAAAAACGGGATAAAGTGGTGATTTTGGGTCAAAAATTGACCCTAAATCACCCCTCTTTGATGGATGAAGGAAAACTAGGGTTTGGTGACGGCTCACGATAGAGAAAGGAAAAAGTGTTTTACATTTTGATGAGGAAATGTTAACTTGTAACCTTAAAGCAAAAATTAAAGGGTCAAATGTATAATTTTTTTGTTGAAATTCGTGTATTGAGTTTAATTTTTAACTTTTATTTAATTGAATACATAAATATTAAGGAAATATTTCTATTGTTGTGATGTTTAACTTGTGCCTTTAGGGCACAAACTAGCATAGTTTTAAAACTTGGCTCGACTCAGCCGATTAGATCGGTCAAGTCGGAAATCGATGGATAGACCGGGTCAAGCAGGAAATTAGATCGACCGAGTAAATGGTCCAATGAGAATCGGTCGGAACAGACATGAATCGATTAAAAAACCGATGACTCGAACGGTTTTCGAGTCGGACCGGTCTAATTGTTTTTTCCCTTTTTTTTTGTTATATCAGAAAAAAGGGATTTTTTTAATTTCTTTCGGTTTTCTTCTTCCCCTTTTCTTTCTTACTTGATTTATTTATTGTCATTATTGATTTTGATTGTTTCAATCATTATTTTGGTATCTATTTCAAGCAATTGCAATATTGGTTATGCATATATACTACTATACATTAATAAGAAAATTTAAATGTTAACCAACAATAATTAAGAGCATTTAAATCCACTAAAGAACATTTAAATGAGTGTAAAAAAAAGAGCATTTAAATATTGTTGGGCACATGGGTGATATAGTTTATAATATAAAGAAAACAAGGTAATATTGTGTATTGCTAGGATTTATTCATTTTGTTTAATATTGTTATGATTGAGGGATTGATGTGTTTCTTCAAGAAAAAAAAAATGATTGATTTGTATTAATTTAATAAAGTGATTTGTTTTCATTTTTTTTTGGTAGGTGTCAATTTTAGAGAGATCGAGTCATAGGTTTAATTCGATTTAATCTAGTAAATAACTATACAAATTTTTTGTAAAAAAAAAAAAAAACTATACAAATTTAATCTAAAGACTGGGGTATATAACCAACGATTTAGTCATGCGGTTCAACACGATTCAGCGGTTTAACCATTGACTCAGTACCTCTACCGAGTCGATATTCATTCATTCAAATTGACATAGCACATCATTCAACATTGCTAAAAACGTAAAGGACAAATCTGTGAACAAAGTCACATCATCCAAGTTAATAGCCTATAACGACATAATGCCTACAAAAATATATGATAAAATTAAAGTGACTGAAATAGTCATGCCTCCAGATTTTCAACGTTGACGCCCAAATTTTTGATTGATAATAGATCTTTCAATATGAATCAAATGAACACCGCAACAAGATGGAAAATCAAACAACGCCGTACAGGACGACGAACAACACACCACTACCACACTCGGATGATGACATCATGAATAAAAAACATTGATCTATGTGAAAAATCACTTATTTAGATTGAAATAGAGACAAAAAGATGAAGATGGACGATTTCAGATCAAAAATTAACCCAAAACTACCTCTCAAGAAGAAACTAGAAGACAAAACCTAGAGAGAGAAAACTAGGGTCGGTTTATTGGAGAAAATGTAGTAGCTGGCTGAAGCGTAATATTCTCTCTAATTATCGAGTCGAATTTTAAAACTATGCAATTAGCATTACCCATACTATTAAGGAAAACTAATAAACATTGTATTAAAATAAATGAGACGGAGAGAGTAATCACATATTTATGTTCTGCTTGATTAAAATGAATGTGACTTTAGTAAAAAAAAAAAAATGTTTTAGAATAAATGTTTGATCAAGAGAACTCTCACGAATCATTTTCTTAATACACTGAATTGTGCTAAGATATAAGAAGAGGAAGATTGAATATAATAGGGAGAAAATATTAGACATATAAGAAGAGGAAGATTGAATATTAGACTTAGGGGTGTATTGAATTGAGATTTTGAAGGATTTTAAAAGATTTTTTTAGTTATAAGAAAATCTGGAGGTATTCAATCAATATTTTAAAGGATTGGAAATAAATCCATTGGTATTCAATTAGGATTTTCAGGATTTTTTTAAGAGTCCAACAAAATCCGATGGTATTCAATCAAAAAATTTCTCAACTAAAAAATTGTCTCTTGGTATTCAAAAATGTATAGACGTCAATGAATTATTTGATATAATGGATTTTGTAGGACTTTTTAGTTGAAAATTTTAAAACTAACAATCTCATGCAAAGAACTAAGATTTCTTGAGACTCTTTTTGCTCAAAGTATATATTTTTTTGTCTGTTCTCCCACTACACACATCAACATTTGTCACTGTTGACATCCTCTTTCATTCTTTTTCTACGTGTGTCGTTATGTCATTTTTTTTCTTTTTTCCAGCTTTCTTTTGTGGTTCACTCCATTTTTATCTCTAGTAGTTGTCGTCGTTGAATACATTATTTTATTTTTTAACTCAAGATCACGTTATTGCATGTTTATTCTATTTTTTTGGTTCTTCTTACATGTTTCTATTAGTATCAATACGTTTTTTTTTTAAGGAATAAGTTTTGATTTTATTATTATATTAGTAGTCAATCTTGTGAAAATTGTTATTGTAAATTTAAAAAATTTATCGATTTATTTTGTTTATCATGCAAACCTTTGATTTTTTAATATTTTCCTTCATCCACTCTTGTAATTTTGAATTTTTGCTAAAATTTAATAGAATCATTTCAAATCTTACCAATTCTCACAAAATACTTTCAAATCTTAAAAGTCTATGAGTTAAAATCTGTCCAAATCTTAAAAGTTAATATATTCCGACACAATCTTTTAAAATCTTCAAGACATTTTTTATAAAAATAATTTTTTAAAATCCCAATCCAATACATCCCGTTAATAAAAAGCTAAGACTAAAAGAGTGAAAATATTGAGACCGAATGAGAAACTAAAACTGCCCCTCGTGATTCTTTAGTCACATTTTTTTTGAGCAAAATCATATTAAACGAGCATTGGGGATACATGAAACCCATTACAAAACAACAATAGTTAGATACATTGAAAACAAGCAATTGAATTTGTCCCCCAATCGAGAAAGACTAATTTTTTATAACTTGATGACATATTGTCATTACGTAATTTTTATTGTAAATTCATGATATTTTGAGTTCACAAGCAAGCTTAAACAACAATGAAAGCAAGAAAAATAGAAGATTGTGAGGAAAGCAAAAACGTGTCACGATTGGCTGAAATTACGTCATGATTTGGAGTACAGTATGTGGTGCATTCGACATTGATGAAAACGTGTCACGATGGCTATTTCGTGACACGATTTTGGGAACCATAATTTGGGAAGTTTGTTACTCAAGGAAGAATCGGATCATGATTTACATAAATGTGGCACGATTGGGCGTGTTGTTTTGCCTATTTAAGCTAAATCCAGTGCCAAATACAAGAGTTACGAATTTTGGAGCGAGAAAGTGCGATTTGCAGACCTGGAGACTGAAAAACGGGACAATTTCCTGAATTATGAGTATCCAAATCTCTTAGAGATTAGGTCTGAGATGATTCTGTGTAACCCTAATTTAAACATGTTGTTGTGAAACTCTATTTCTCATGAATATCAATATAGTTTTATTCTATTCATCTGTTCTTAATGCTTTTTATATACTGATCACATATAAATATGAATTTGTGAGAATGAATGACTACTGACCATAGCCTTCAACTTAGATCTAATTGAATTGTTCAAATAAGCATGGTTAGTCTAGGAATGGATAATCGTTTATTTGTGATAATAGGTCAACGTTCTTAAAACCTTCAGAGACTATTAGATCACGTAAGTAATTAGGGACTGTAATTTGAGAAGAGGGTCCTAAATCAAGGGATTGATTAGGGATATTTTAGTTAACCATCGTGAAACTAAGGAAATATTCATAGGAAATAGGTGTAGTGTACCAATTAGGGGAACTCAAATGATTTGAAAGATCTAGTCTCATATCTCTCTATCTTTTCCAAACAAACTTTATTTTCTGTTATTTACTTTTATGCACAACAAACCTCTTGTCTCGGGGACCAAAATAATTTACACATCCTATATCATAACGCTATTGTTTAATTAAGATCAACACGGTACTTATGGAAACGAACTTTATTATATTACTCGATAATTTTTTGTACACTTGCTAAATATCTATCATAACTATCCAGAGATGAACCAAGATCAAGTGTGACACTAAATTTTATCAACCACCTCCATGTGATTAGCCACTTTATCATTAAATAAAATATTGTTTTTACCCAACCAAATACATCAAGCCGTTATCAACCACACAAGATGAAACACCTTTTTTCCTTTCTTTGTCTTAGCACCCATTGTTGAAAAGTAGGAAAATTTTCACCGCATCCATTGTCCGCCCTACAAGTCGAAGATCCATCCAATTAAGGATCTCTCTCTATATTACAACGTCTGGGGGCACATAGCAAACAAGTGACTAGCAGATTCAATGTTGTTAAAGCACCACACACAACATTGTTGATGAACATCCAAAATTACATTTCTCCTCTACAATTCTACTCTTGTTGGCAACTTATCTTGTAACAAACGCCATCCAAATGCATTGATTATAGACAGTACAATTGTGCTCCATAAACTCTTAATAGATGCCACAAAATCATCTCAAACAACACTTTGTAGCAAGTATTCTCTGAAAAATTATGCCCCAAATCCGGAAAGCCAATTTGGATCTTGATTTTCCAAATTAAAATTTGAATCTTCTTTTTCCAAATTCAAAATGGAGTTCAAAATCCGCCACCACAAAGAATCTAACCTTGCACAACCTATACCTTCCGAACAAAGAAGTTTGTCTATCGTCGATCCATATCTAAAAATCAATAAATCCTTCCAAATGGTCTTTGAATCTGTTAATATCCACCACATCCATTTACTCAATAAAGACAAATTGAACAATTGTAGATTTTTTACTCCGAACCCTCCATCCTCTTTAGCAAAACATACCTTTATCCCAACTCACCCAATTGATCTTTCTAATGTTCAAACCAGCTCCCTAAAGAAAACTTCTTTGAATTTTCACCAATACTTTATCGCCTTCTTTCGAGCTTTGAAGAAAGAAAAATAAAAAGGGTTAATAACGCTTTACCCTCTGTAATATAGGTGATTTCTGGTTTTTTTCCTGTAAAATATTTTTTTTGGATTTCGTCCTTGTAATTTGAAGATTTTTTGGTTTTAGACCTTCATGAAAAATTGTGTCCAATGTAATTTGAGTTAATTTCGGTTTACCCCGTGAAATTTGAGTTAATTTCGATTTACCCTCTGTTAATATGAGCAAATTTCGGTTTACCCCCATGCCATATCATCGATTTTGTACAGTCAAAATTCATGAAGGTCCAAAACCAAAAAATTCAAGTTACAAGGACATAATCCAAAATGAAAATTTTACAGGGGAAAAATCGAAAATGATCTATATTACAGGGAGTAAAAACACTATTAACCCAAATAAAAAAGTGGCAGACTACTCAATACTAAGTTTATAAGGACCAACCTACCTCCGAACGACAAAAATTTACATTTCCATCAAGATAATATATAGGAAAAATAATTGGTCACATACAATTGATTATATAGACACAATGATCACTATCTATTTCACATACACATAAAGGAAAAATAACTGCCTTAACTAACTACCAATAATAAAAAGTGAAACCTAACAAGCTAGTTACTTGCACAACACACAAGCTCACATTTTGACTAAATTTGAATTAACCTTCAACACACCATTTGAATTCATGTTAGTTGATACTTCAATTCCCATTTAATCGTTTAGTAGAAAAAGAGAACAAAAACAGAGAAAAATAACAAGGAGAGATTAAAGGGAAAGAAAGTACTTGATCAAATAGCAAGAGAAAAGAACTGGAACACGCAAGTCTTCAACCAAAAAACCCGGGAGGTCACAGGAACTGCAAATCCTGTGATCTAACAGAACAAATTGAAAGGAATGGGCACGAAATCCAGATTTAGTTACAAAAGGAATATGGAAATGATGGAGTGTTAATCGGAGAGAAATTCACAAAACAGGTAAGTAAATTGAGCAAATAAGGCGGAAAGAGTAAAAATGGATAGTTTCTCACCTTTTATAGACTTTAAAAATTCAAACCAAGGACTTAGATCAATCATAAACAAAGAGTCACGATACATCAGTTGGGAGGCATCTCAAAACGCGGAAGGTACTAAAGTATTGGGCGCGTGGATCCCAGTTAGCTAGACGCGTACTTTGCACGATATGGACACGTGTAAAGAAAAACTAAACATGCATCCCATCATTTCACGTCATTTATTGCCAACTAACTCTACTCATTAAGTGCATACCGCCAAGAGTTCTTATTAAGAGCGCTTTAACAAGACAAAGAAATCGAATGGGACCGATAAACAAACCCCACGGAGGCAGTGCCTCTTTAAGGAACCTACTTCACGCCTCCATACAACAAACCCATTACATCATAAAGATAGTAATAGCTTGGGGGAAACTATTCTGGTCTGGCTAGAAGCCCAAAAAGCAAGGCCCCTTAAGCCACAACCCATGAGAAACCAGTGGGAACACGGTGATGGAGCACATGAAGTCATGTGTGAATCACTGCATTAGAGCACTCCCTGACTTCATCCTCACTGTCCTTATCATCACTAACGGCCTCCTTAGATGACGTCGCATCTCACATAGATCGTTGAGCGCCCTCTACGCCTACATAAGGGTGACTCAGCGTCACCGTCAAGGTACATTTCACTTTTCACCACTTTTGCACATAACTACCTCTTTTCATATACTGACTTTAGCGTTGAAATGCTAACGTGCATGCAACACCTTTATCCTCCACCATGAAGACTCAACCTCCGTTACACTGGAGCACCGTGAACAACCACTCAGATTCATCAATCGTCACCGGACATATCAAGAATAGGCGGGTTTAGTTTTCTTGAATTAATGCATAACACACATGTTTTACTTCATCCAATCATTAAGTCGACACGAAACTTTCCAAAACCATTGGAAGTTATTATTATTTATAGTTATTTCTACAAGTTTGTTTTATAATTTTGGCTTAATAGCAATTTTGGCCCCCTAAGTATCAGGAAGTTGCGATTTTGGCCCCATAACAAAATAAAATACTATTCAGCCCCTAATTACTAGGGGTGTTCGCGGATTGGATTGGTTCGGTTTTAGGAGAAAAAAACCATATGATCCAATCACTTCAGTTTTCTTATTTGTTCATCCAATTGGTTTGGTTTTAAAATCAAATCCAATCCAATCCAAAAAAATTCGGTTTGGATTGGATTGGTTTACAGTTTTCATTCTTGTTTATATTTTTATTTTCTTTTAAGAAAATATATTTTTTTATAACATTTCATAAAAAATTAAGGTCACGAAAAAATGAATAAGTAAAAAATAAAAGCAACATAGACCAAATAAAATAGTAGGTTAATTTTTTTACTTAAGAAAATAAAAAAATTAAAAAAATTATTTTATTTTATTTTTTTAATCAAAAAAATAAAATAAAAAAACAAAACAAAATTAAAATATTTTTTTTAATTGTTTAATTTTTTTAATTAAAAAAACAAAATTAAAATAGTTATTTTTTATTTTTTTAATTAAAAAAATTATAGCATTACCCACGTGGCATTTTTATTTATTTTTAAATTGAAATTACACATGTGGCGTTGAATTGGTCAAAATTAGCCTGGGGACAAAACTGCAAAATAGGTTGTACTTACAGGGCTGAATTGTATTTTATTTTATTAGGGGACCAAAATCACAACTTTCTGATACTTAGAGATCAAAACTGTTATTAAACCTATACGTTTTTGTCTCCTTCAAATAGATAGATTTATTTGGTTGATAAAGGATGTCATGTAAAAGAAGGAAATATGGGGCCTTAACTTAAGATATAGTATCATGGGTCTCAATTTGAACATGAGTTCCCAACTACTACTCAAGAGTCCTTTAAATGTGGACATTCATCTCTTAGAAGCTGTGAACATGAGTTCCCAACTACTACTCAAGAGTCCTTTAAATGTGGACATTCATCTCTTAGAAGCTGTATAGAAAGATCATTCGGAGTATTGAAGAAATGATACTTAACAGAATGCCGCAGTTAAGGCTGTGTTTGGTAACACAAAAAAGCTAGCTTATAGCTTATTGGATTAGCTTATAAGCTTGTTAGATGAAAACATGACGTGTTTGGTAATTAGCTTTTCTCACGAGCTTATAGCGTTTCTTGAGAAGCTAATTCAAGTAGCTTTTTAGCTTATAGCTTTTAGCTTTTTATGTTTTCTTCCAATTTTAACCTTATTAATTTTGTTTAATTATTTTTTAATAAGAAAAAACTACTCATATTCATATGTAACTACCCACTTTTTGTATATTAGAAAAGAAAAAAAAGAAACTACCCACTTTTTATATTTTGATGCACTTAACCACTTGCACGTTACTATCCATATATTTTCTTTATATTTTTTCTTTTCTTTTAACTTGCTTTTAATTCATATAATATAATATAATTTTAAATAAAATCTACAACAAATAGTAAGACCATTTCAGTGAAATAAAAAATATTAATAATTCATAAAAAAAACATTTATCATTTTGAAGATGAAAGTAATTCAAAATAAATTCAAATATTTAAAATTAAATAAATAAGTAAAAAAATGTGTATATAATTTATACTTAAAAAAAAGCATGTCCTGTTATGTCATTTTATATTTATCAGTCACTTCAACAACTAATTTTACCAAACACATTATTTTTAATAAGCGAGTTTTTTCAACTATAAGCTATCAACTATCAGTCATCAGCTATAAGCTAGCTTTTCAGCTATCAGCTAGCTTATAGCTTAATTTTACCAAACAGAGCCTAAGTGTTAATATCCGAATTGATTCTGTCAAAAAAAATAAAATAATAAATACCCGAGTTGATGTTATAATGGTTGCATTTGTTGCATAATTATATTTGTATCAACTCACAAGATGATGCAATGTTTACTGTTCTTAAGCAACATCCAAATTACATACCTCATGATGAACTTCCTGATACTGTTGATAGTTATCAAGGTAGTGAAAGACCTGATGGGAGATCAACCAAGACGAAGAAGATGTGTAACAACATTGTTGCTTTATTTATGGAATATTAGATCATAGATTTTTTTGTTTTTAAGATGAAATTAGACGATAGACTTATTTTGATCATTATTTTGGATTAACACAATTGTTGTTAAGATTATCTAAATATTGGATTAATATTATTGTTGATAATATTATCTTAATTTTTATTTAAATGACAATGTTGTCATTTTTTATTTTTTTAGAGAAACTCCACATTGAATTCATTCAAAAAATCTTGCCAATTGAGAGAAATTAAATATCATAAATTACTCAGATTAATGGCAAACAACGATTTCATATGATTTGTTTGATAAAAAAATATACAATGTTCCAAAATCTTGGATGTTGAATAAAACGAAGTTTTTTTTTTTTTTTTTGCGTAAATGTAATTTTGATACTCTTATTTTAGAAATTGCTAACTTTAATATCTCTACTTTTTTTGACAAGAAACAAAATTATATTATTCATTCAAATCGATAGAATACATCATTCAATACTTATAAAAACATAAAGGATGAATCTGCGAACAATATCACATCATTCAAGTTAATAGCATATAACGACATAATGCCTACAAAAATATATGATAAATTAAAGTAACATAAATACCCATGCCTCCGGATCTGCAACGTTGACGCCCAAATCTTTGATTGAATAATCGATTTTTCAATATGAATTAAATGAACACCGCAACAAGACAGAAAATCAAACAGCGCCGCACAAGACGATGAACAACACACCACCACACTTGGATGACGAATTCACAAAGAAAAAAACCTAGAATTATGTGAAAAATCACTTATTTAGATTGAAATAGAGATAAAAAGATAAAGATGGGTGATTTCAGGTAAAAAAAATTGATCCAAAACCACCCCTCAATGAAGACATTGGAAGAGAAAACCTAGAGAGGAAAAACTAGGGCCGGCTTGTTGATTCCTCTATTTCTAAAACCAACATTTTGATCCATTTAGTTATATAGTCAATGAAATTTTTTGGCCCCCCTCCACTCTAGATAATGTGGCATACTCATTAATGACATGGATACTACATATCATTTCTTCATAGTACATCATTTGACACATCATTTACATTTAATTAAAATCAAAATATAATCATAAAATTAAATAAGAAATTAGTATAAAATATAAAATTAGAAACAATTTTATCCCAAATTGAAGAAAAAAAATTCCCAATATAAAGAACACAGCATATCCCAATTCGTTTTCTTCCATTGCTTTGCTGTCATGCTATAACATGTTTCTGGTATAATCACAAAGGATCCTGAGGATTATGCCTCGCATTATTACAGGTAAATGGTATCTTCATTGCACTATGTATGTATGATGCCTTTTTTATATAACCGATTGCATGTACTTAGGATCCTTGTGTTACAACATGATGAATCTGGAAGAATATTGAAGAAAATAAATTGGGATTTATTCTTGTGCTCTTCAAATTAGGGATAAAATAAATAACATATTAGCATTTTTGATTTTGTTCTCCCAACTCTTTTTTTATTTCAATATTAAATTCTTATTTTAGTTCGCTGTGAATAGTAGTGTTGTATTTAATTTTATGATTATATTTTAATTTTATTGAAATAAGAATCATGTGTCAAATGATATGTACCATGTGGACGATGTCAGGTAACATTCACGTCATTAATTAGTGTGTCATGTCATCTAAATAAGAAAGATATCAAAATGTTGGTTTTAGAAATAAGGGTATCAAAAGTTAACAATTTTAAAAATGAAAGAATCATAATTGTATTTAAACTTTTTTCTTTAACAATAAGAAGGTATGTTGTTGTTCGTTTTTGAAGGAAAAAAGTATGTTGTCTTGTCCTCGTAAAAGTAGAATAATATAAAAATATCATTTTACATCAACTAGTTAAACCTTAAATTTTACTGAACACTCTAATTTGTTTATCAACTATCAACCATCAGCCATCAACCTAAACTAACAACTATCTCATTAACTATTCATTATTTTTATGAAAGAGAGGCTTAATTAGGTCCACCGAAGGATGAATATTTGCATTCTAATTATTATATTATAGTGGAATTTAAGAGGCTTACGCGTCCCATGATTTTACTTATTCACATAGTGAAGGTTTTCCACACTAAAATTTTGTTATCCGTCATTTTATATCTCCGCTAAGTGTCTATTTTAAATTCATGGAGGTGGAAAATTATCTGAAACTCAACTTAAAATAATCTGAAACTCATCTTAAAATAAGAGTAAAGAATAATTCAAATAGTTCACTATGTAATTCATTAAACAACACAGTATGAAACTATCCAATACAGTGGTGCAAGAGGATAGGGCCATATAAGATGAGCCTCCATCACTCTCATTATTATTCTTAATAGCGTTCAATGGCACTCTCATATACTAGTGAGAAGTTTCCATAACTTTGGTGCTGCAATCATCTTCAAGCCCTGATGCTGTAAATATGACCAACAAAAAAAATGGTCAGCAACTATTGTCGTCACTCTTCAAAATAAACCAGTAAAGAAGCATTATATGAATACTAGACCTCTTGAAAATTCAAATTACTATTTGTTAATATGTTATGATTTATGAACACTAGACAACTTGAAAAATTATTTGAAGTTAGATAACACATACGTATTACAGTTGGTAGAGGTACTGATCTTGTATGGAATGTTAACACCACATTTGCCAGGGAGACCAGCAGCTATGCTAGGGTTCAAACCAGAAATAGCACCAGCAGCACTTTTCAAGCAGTTGCAAGCAGCTTGACGGTCAGGCGTGGTGGTGGCGGCGCCGTTAAGTTTCTTGACTCCGCCACAGCATGCTGGAGATGGACCAGCACCACCTTTAAGATATCCAATGCATGGAGCAAGAGCACCAGTTACTGTTCCACATGAGATTGAAGCATCTGCCATTGGTGCAACAATCATGCACATCATCAAAACGACACATGCTACCTTCATGCTTGCCATTGTTTTTCTTAAAAGAAAATGTGTAGAGAGAAATGTGATTTTGTTTAGGGTTGAGTTCCTTTTCTTGGTTTGTTTGGTGAGTTTAATGTGTTAGGGGTTAGGGTTTATATAGAAAATTGGAGATGGAATTTAGAAAAGGTGGGAAGATGAGTTTCTTTCGAGAATATGCACATAGGCTATGTCAGGATTGGGTGGTAGTTGTAGGTTGTATATTAAATGATGTATTGTGCATGCTTCATAATTATTGGCCACTTGTCTCAATATCATTCGATTTTTATTTAATACTACTATGTGCTGTTAGATTTGATGACGATGACGACTGTGTGGATCACTATCACTATGGACTTTGTAGTGTGTTGTGTGTACTTGTTCTTCCCTTCCTTAATAGTCTCTTTCATTTTTGCTGTTAGTTGATTAAAGAGAAATGTTAATCCATATCTCTGGAACACTTGGTTAAGAAAGTAAATATTGTAATATACGACATTAAAATTTGTACAATTAACTCTTCAAAAGTATAAAAAATGTCCTTTTTAATTTAAAACTTTTAGGCTAAATTGTATTTTTGGTCCCTTAACTATATTTATGTAGTATCGCTTTGGTCCTTTAATTAAAACTTGATTTATTTTGGTTCCTTAACTTCTCTCTGTTACATATTTTGGTCATTTCCGTTAGTTTAAATTCAAAAACGTTATATTTTCTTCATTTTCTTATGAAATTTTTCTGGAATTTTTGTTGTTGAAGGTTGATGGAGATGATATGAAGATGAAAATGAGGAGAAGAAGATGAAGAAAATCTAACGTTTTTGAATTAAAACTAATGGAAATGACCAATATATGTAACAGAGAAAGTTAATGGACCAAAATAAATCAAATTTTAATTAAGGGACCAAAGCGATACTACTTTAATAGTTAAGGGACCAAAAATGCAATTTAGCCAAACTTTTATTTTTTGGTTTTTTAAACCAATGCACCACAGGCACTAGTTAAATGACCCTTAATTAAATTATTTTAGGATTTTTTTTATTCTTCAATTAAAAACCATTATATTTCAACATTTGATGTTTCAATACATTAATTCAACATTTCATTTTATCTATATTATCTTCTTAACAAATCACTAATTCTTCGTATCTATCGTAACATTTTATCAGATTTATTTTTCTCAATACGTGTATACGTTCATACAAATGTACACCAAATGTTTTCGTTAATTCAATTTCGTTTTCTTTTATAAATAAAATTTAGATAAATTAGATTTCAAGAGCTCATCAAGATTTCACTCAATGTCCAAGAACAATTATAAATGTTTATACAAAACACTCAAAAGTGTTCATTATATTGTTAACGAGAGTTAATCCATAATATCGTAAATGAGTCAACTTCTTATCAACTCGCTAAATAAAATTATGTTTTTCTAGTACACCTTTATCATTTACTCTTTATTTGCAAGTCCATTCAATTTCTTAGGATAAGTCCATTTAATTTATTAGGAGATTTGTACTGTTAGTTTGAATTTTTGTCCTACAACTTTTTACTCTTATTGTGTGTAGTCTCGTAAACTAGTGGAATTCATAAGTCTCTTTCTTTTTTGTTAAAAAAAAATCTCTTTCATTTATGAAAATTGCATTTATTAAAAATAACAACAAAACCAAAACAAACAAAGTAACAGTAGAAGCCAGAGGACTCTAGTGTCAAATCAAAAATGTACTCCACGACTAAAAGAAGTAGGTGATTAGAAACAATTTTTTCTTAAAAATAGCAAGTTCAACGATTTCATGGAATAGAAGTACATAATTAAGCTTAAAGGATAAAATTTAAAAGTATTATTAATTTAAAAGTACAGAATAAAGTTCAACCCTATGTCATACTCACATGTCCAACAAAAAAGACTAAAATGCTCTTTAGATTATGAAATCCAGAAAAATACGATAGCGTGTTCGGATTATATAATCCAGATATCTTCGATATAAATAAGAAAAATCACCCTATTCAAAGTTACAGTTTTACATTTTTACATTTTCACTTTCTCTCTCTCTCTATCCCCTTTATTCCAAAATTCGAACCACACAAGTTAGAGTGATTTTGCTCAAAATCATCACATTCGAAGGTTTAAACATTATCAAAGTGAAGGTTAGTATCCACACGAATTTATCCATTCGAAGGTTATCACACTTGCATAGAGATATTAACAATGCTTCTCATTACAACACCAAGCATCTGTCAGGATACATGACTTTGTTGCATGTATAAATAAATAATTATGCTTGATTTTTCATCCGCAAGTGTTGATTGTTTGTATATTTATATGTTGTTGTCTTTGTTGCAGACTTGAGTGCATTAGCATTTCAAGGGTATGGGCAACAAGGATGTGTGGGGTAGATATCGGAAACGTCAGCATCCACGCTACATGCTTTTTGTAACACATGTGAGTTTCTCTGCACCGGACGAGTATAGAGCGCATCTGGATCAGCTGGATCTGGTGGGCGTTATCATGGCCTTATATGGAGAGCACTATGTTGCATATCCGTTTGAGCGGGTCAGCCTTGCTTTTTCCATTCATTCCTTTCTGGATCAGTCGTGGTCTTACAAACCCTACCGATGACTCTAGATGGCTTAGATACGGTAACCGCAAGTTGAGATATCTGCTGGCAGACCGTTCACAGACATCCACATGAGTGTGCACCTCCCCAAAAGACCTTAGCAGATATCACCTACCGCTTTCAGCACCATCTTGATCATGCACTAACATCTCAACAATTGGTTAGTCGTGCACTGTAGGGTATGGAGGCAGATGAGAGATACATCATATGGTTTTATACCGTCTCACATCCACGCACGATTCTTCCAAACGAGGATGTTTAGGTTCAGAGACCACCAGAGCAGGAGGCCCTTGATGAGATTGCTGCTGAGGAGGATGGAGAGCATGAGTTCTTAGAGCTGGGCGGAAGGTTGGGCTGTATCAGAAACCATGTATATGCTTTTATGTCCAGTGGTGTGGTGCCGCAAGGGTTTGAGGCATGTCAAAATTTGGAGGAAGTCTTGAGGGCGGTTTATGGTGGGAAGTGAAGGTGAGAAAAACACAAGAAGGAGGGTTGAATTGCGTTAGCTTTTTCTTCCTTTTCTAAACTAAGTTCAAGGTCCAGAGTCTGGAGCAACGTTCAAAGTCTAAATGCAGCGATATATATATATATATATATATATATATATATATATATAGAGAGAGAGAGAGAGAGAGAGAGAGAGAGAGAAAGAGAGAGAGAAAACAATTATACAGGTTCCTTCCACAATTCGGAAGTAGGCATATCCTCCTTGCACTTCCAAAGTCACTAAAATCAATATCTGATAAATGCTCAAGCATATAAGCAAGAGACTTCAAATACTCAAGCACAAAAGCGAGAGATTTCATATGCTCAAGCACAAAAGCAAGAGACTTCTAAACAAACAAATTACGAAAAATAAGTCTAGTTTAAACACTTGATATACAATCAGTGGTGTTCACAATATAAATCAGAAACAGACTATTAAGACTCAAAAATTTCTAAAATATGAAAATTGTTAAGAAATTTTATGTGATTGTATTATCGGTTTGAATTTTTATCCTACAACTTTTTACTCGTAGTCTCGTAAACTAGTGGAAGTCACAAGTCTCTTTCTTTTTTGTTTAAAAAAATAAAATAAGTCTCTTTCTTTTAGGAAAATTGCATTTATTAAAAATAATAACAAAACCAAAATAAACAAAGTAACAGTAAAAGCCAAAGGACTCTAGTGTCAGATAAAAAATGTACTCCACGACTAAAAGAAGTAGGTGATTAGAAGCAATATTTTCTTAAAAATAGAAAGTTCAACGATTTCATGTTAACGAAGTACATAATTAAGCTTAAAGGATAAAATTTAAAATTTAAAATTTAAATTTAAATTTTCTTTTTTTATAGGAAAGAGATTAGGCGAGTGGGCCTCTAGAGTTCATCAAGGTCAAAACATACCTCAAAATTTAAAGAGCGTTTATATAAGTATTTACAAATCGACCACAAAAAATGTTCTTATATTTAGGGGTGGATGAGGAAAATTATGTATTGGTTCGTAATGCACTTACTCATGAGTTGAAAAGTCACAAGAGTGACTATCTGTCGATATTTTATTCCAAGAAGCGTTATAAGTATATATTGAATGGTTTACACCCACATTATTGCAACTTGTTACAATAGAGCCGTTGTTCAATTGGTTTTGCCCGAAACAGGTATATGTGAGACATATTTTCCAATCCGAGGTTCTCCACCACTTAACTCATGTTCCAACATCATGTGTCTTGCCTTAATTTCCGAGCACTTTCTTCATGTTTTTTTGAAAGAAGGTCGTTTGTTATCACCACCTTGTGGGTAATGGAGTAATAACAAGATTGGTGAGGCGAAGAAATGGTATTTTATTATGGATAGATAAGCCGGTTTCAACGACCTCATGTCTACGGAGCCGAAGCCGCCAAAGAAACCAACAAATGAGCACAAGCCAATTATTTGTGACACTCCCACTCTGGAAAAACCAAAACAAGAATTGGAAGTCATGGAAGAAGACGAATATTATGCAATATCACTAGTCTAGTTAGATAGGTTATGACACTTTTTAGTCAGTGTTCGTCCTATTTTTTGTCGATATTACACCGATGTATTTTTTGGTGGCCGGTTATGTAATTTGGATATTTGTGGCCAATATGTAACTAATATTATTTAAATATATGAAATGAAATATTTTGGCCAGTTATATCACGCTAATTATTGCTCGCATTGTTTTGCCTCTAATTATTCAACTATTTATTTTATCTTTTATTTGATTTTATTCTCATACTTATTATTCCATTATATTTTGTGAAGTGAAACATGTCTGGAGATGCACATGTTCAAGTTGAAGCTCATGTCCGATAGGAGAGCGTGAGAAAGAAGGTTAAGGTTTATTTAACCCCCCACCGACAAGTTGGATGAGTTGAAGGCACAACTTAACAACTACTTTATCCATAGTTGTAAAAATCAAAGAACATATTATGTAATTGTACAGGTGCTGCTCCCAAAACTTCATTGTATCTCACCTAATTAGTTAGCCAACATTTTGTCTATTTTATCCCAACATGCTTCCAAATCTCCCACGCTACTCCTTAAATATTTTTCAACAATCCATGAGTCGATTCAACAACGTTGGTGGTTCTACAACCTAGATGCAAGAATTTATTCATTCATGCCCTCATAAATTTCTTCTTAGCGGTGTTCAAAACTGTGGTTTCAACATATGCAAGGAACTTTGGAAATGGTTCGCTTACCTCTTTGAATTTCAATAATAAACTTGCATATGAATCCTCCGTAAGAGATTCAATCATCTCTCTCCAAACCCTCATGACTTTCTTAACAAGATCACAATATTTCTCCTCATTCGCTTCCTTCACTACTTTCTCAACAACTTTTGCATCCGTAGGCTTCACTTTGACTCTACAATATGTGATGCACTTAGCTTTGAAATTCTTCTCAATATGAAAATAACAAAGTATATGGTTTGTTTCATGGAGAACTTTGACAACAACATTCATCAAAACGTTGTTCCTATTGGTGACAACCACCTTAGGCATGTTGAGTTTTGAGGTCAAAAGACCAACCAACATCTCAAGTGCACAAATAAAGTTATCCTCTTGTTCAAAGAAAATAAAGACAAAAGCAAAGGAATACGTCATTTTGGTAGAGATGACATCAACAATCTCAAATAACGACATTTGGTAGGTATTGATTTTGTAAGTTGAGTCCATTTGGTAGGTATTGATTTTGTCATTTTAGGTGGTATGTATTCACCACTCTTTTCACATTGCATCATCAAGTATGGCTTTCTAAAACTAGATTTATCTATAGATATAGTAAATCCAGCCGTTGTCGATGAACCCAACCAAGTAATTCTTCTCGCTCTCGCCATCTTTCACTTTATAAAAAAAAGAGACGGTGTCTACTTTAATACCGTGAACCTTGGCACCGGTGGTAGGTATCAGTTTAGGTTTTTCTTCGATGTAAGCAATGTGAGCTTGAAAGGGAATTTTGACTTTCAACTTCACATTTATGGTTGGTTTGACATCGCCGGAAGCTTCAATTATGACCGGTTTCGGTTCAACACCATCACCCGCCACATTTTCAACCATATCACTATGTCTATTGAATAACAAAATAACAAGGAATAAAAATTACTTGTACAACAAGCTAACAAAGAAAAAAATTGACGCAAAATTTCAAAAAATTAACATTACTCATGCGCGACTTAAGCCACGTTGGCCATTAATCCTGCGTGACATAAACCACGCCAACTTAAACCCTGCGTGAGTTAACTCACCTTAGCCCATGCGTAAGTTAAACGTGATTTAACTCACGCAGGGTACTTTAGTCAATTCAGTTGGGAAAATAAGTGATTTTTGTTAGGAGAAGAGCATAATTCAATTAACAAATAGAAAGTGTCACTGTGTTAGCAAAGCAAATGCTACTAGCTAATCACTCCTTCTAAAGTTGTGAGAAAGGGTTATTTGAATGCATCTTCTGTTGCTATGCACTTTGTCCTCCCTTCTTTTTCCTTTGCTACTTTGTGTTTATTCCACTGCGTCGTTCTTCTTCTTATTTGTTGTGTTGAGAAATGCCAGCAACTCACATTCTAACACACATTTTTCAACACACTCTCTTTGATTGGTTAAAATTCACATAGATCTCACCAAATCATGTGGGTCCCATATGAATTTGGTGGATCCCATATAAATTTTATCAATCAAAGAAATTGTGTTGAAAAATATATGTTAGAAGGTGTATTGTTAGCATTTGTCGTGTTGTGTTTATATGTACAAAAATAAATTGGGAAAAATCAAGTGTGACTATGACCACACTATATATCATATGGTGGATCAGTCCCTATAAAGTGTGGATTGCAATTTGCACACCACCCCAACAATTTTACTTGGTTAAAATAACTTTAATAGTAAAAAGTTAAGTTTTTAAGACCCAATATATTCGGTCAACAAAAATGCATGTTCTACGATATCAAACAAACTTCTCAAAGAAAAATATAGAGATGAAACAATATATTCAGCATGTTAATGTACAGTTCTTAACTGACTTACTAGATAGAAGATTGACACTTAGGCCTGCAGATGTTATAGTGTATGGATGGGTAGGAGGAAAACATGTATGTCTGGACTTGACCGAGGCTTTTACGGTAGGACATGCAGCCCTAGAAGCGGTGTCAATCAAAGTGGTCAAATATGAGAAAGTGTGTCTGACGATTAATATGTTTTTTGACACACTTGGCTTCCTAGCACTAGAGGTTGTTGACCTTCTACGCAGAGTTCAATGAGTCGTGCACAATAATGTCATGACTCATAGGTCCATGAATGTTGCGTTTAGAATAATTGATTTTGGTATACGAAAAAGCTTAGTGACACAATTTTTTGTCTGCTTTTTTTTATTCATGTGTAGTTAATTATTAGTATATATAATAATAATAAATTCTACTAAATCACGACTCTCTATATGTAAAATCAACTTTATGTAGTAAAACCGAACTAAACATGGATTTATTTATTTATTTTTTAAGAAAAAACCATGGATTTAATTGTTTCGAATCAAATAATGATGAATATTTTATAAAATAGACCACATTAATGAATAAATTAATAGTATATTTAAAAAAAATTAGTTAAGTTAACCCATCTAAATTATTATTGAAAAAATCAAACTTGAAACACTGAAGACGCACACACTGCTACTGTTAGATCTCAAGTCAATACCATTTACCTAACCTAAATGGGTTGTATCTAAAACTTATGCATGCACATGATTTATTTGGAAGGTTACCGACCATACTGTTTGTCAGCAAACTTCACCGTCGGTGTTTTATAATCACGGCACCGAATCCATAATGCAATATATACTTGGGGACCTACCACGTTTTGCTACCCATTCAAATACAGACTTTAGCTATTTGGATGACTGAATTACAGTTTTTGTTTGGCAATACAGTAACTAGTTTCTAAGCCTATGTTTGGCAATACAGTAACTAGTTCCTACCCAATCATCAATTAGATAAACCAACATATATAAGGTAGCATCTAAAATAATTATTGGAGATATGGATTAGTGGTTCTAATTTGTGTCTTGATCTATGGGGGATCTGTATTGTGTTTTATGACGTTTCGAAAATACAAATAACATTGGAAAGTAAATAAATAAAGGATAGAGACAACACAAAAAATTTATCCTGATTCACCCTTTAATTCGGGATAACTTCCACCCCCTTATACTTTCAAGGAATTCTTCCACTGTAATCAAATCTTAATTACAACAACATTGCCCTAGGTTTCCTTGCGTCAATCTAGAGGTCTTCCTTATATCAATCCAAGATATACGACAACAAGTTGTTTACAAAAGATACAGATATGAAGCTCAATACACTAACTTATAGTGTAACCTTATAGACGTTTCTTTTTCTTTTTCTATACAACGTATATACTATATACGAGTATGTATATAATTATATATGAACAAGTTAGACTTTGTATGCATGCTTGAGTGTAGTGTTGTGTGTAACCTTCTGCAATCAAACTTTAGTCCTTTATATAGAGATGAAGCACATGACCGTTGATGAAGAAATCCTTGTCTTTGAATTCCTGAATAAACGCTGAGATATCATGGAAAGTTAGAGGTCAACACTTATGTCATTCAATTTTATCAATGATGATCTTAATGGAGTTTTATTTAATTGCATAAGTTCAAATAAATTTTTCTTCTTTGAGATACCAGCCAATAGCCATTGCTTAAATCGATGATTTACCCGAGTCAGGTGTTTGGTACAGAGGATCTCACTCCAGAGTATTGTCTATTAGCAGTGACTTCCACAGTTGACCTAAATCATGGTGCAAAATTGTCTTTAATATGACAAAATGCTCATCAAGGTCCAAGGCTTCCAAAACTTAGCATATATAGCAACATAAGTCCAGAGCATTGACTTGGTGTAGAGGCAATACTTCACCAGTACTTAAAATTTCCCGTACATTTAAATATACATTAGAGAATCACAATTGTTCTAAAACATACTTTATATGTTGCTTTGCTATCATCAAAACTTTAAGGGTTTTGTTCTATTAGTCAATTTTAGACTAACAATCTCCCTTTTTGTTATGATGACAAACACCAACAATTTATTGATACTTTAGCATATTGATGAACAATTTCTCAAAAAGATAGAGCTTTAACTTATAGTGAGGTTTGTAAGCTCCCCATGTGTTAAATTTATCTATCCTTTAACTTCTTGTGCAAGTAACTTCTTAATTACTGATTTCGAATTTTCTCATCTTTTTCATTTTCCTCTTAGAGTTGGCAAAGTCTTGACTTCCACATAAGTTGTTTTGGCTTCCTCCTCAGGATGGCTGGGTTAAAATCAATATTAATGGATTAACTTTTGGATCTCTTTCCTGTGACTTTATTGGAGTTATTTTTAGGAAGTGAGATTCTCACTTTCCTGGAGGTTTAGTTCATAATATAGGTCATGCTACCTCTTAATGATTGAGTTTGTGCTGCAATGTTTGCTATAGAGAAGGTAGTGGAGCCTAACTGTATGCAAATTAAGATTAAGTGATTCCTTGATGGTAATTTGATTTTTGAGAGTGTATTAGGAAAAGAAGAATTAATGCATACAAGACAGAGTCATACAGACGAATTGAGATCTTCTCTATTTATAGAAATAAATAGAGATTGTCATTAGAAAAGAGATAGAGACAAAAAATAGATGGTAGGTCCTACTGTTAAATAAGTTTCACCATCATTAATTATTTTTAAGATTTTTCATATTTTTATCTTTTCAAATGAAAGAAATAAAAAAAAATTAAATAGAGATGATCTTAACTCCCAACTGAACACTAGGTCGAGTGTGAGAATGGTCCATCATTATTATCAAATCTGACAGCACACGGTTGTATTAAATTAAATCAAATTGAATGACAATGAGACAAATGTCATCACTGAGCCACTGCCATCACTATGCTCATCTACCCACCTTCTCTAAATTCCAAATCCCACCTCTTCTTTTTTCTATATAAACCTCCACCCTCTTACACTTGCATTCACCAAACAAACAAACAAACCAAGAAGAAAAAATTATTTAACGAAAAACAATGGCAAACATGAAGATAGCATGTGTTGTTTTGATGATGTGCATGATTGTTGCACCTATGGCAGATGCAGCAATCTCATGTGGACAAGTAAGTGGTGCTCTTGCTCCATGCATTGCATATCTTAAAGGTGGTGCTGGTCCATCTCCAGCATGCTGTGGTGGAGTCAAGAGACTTAAAGGTGCCGCCGTCACCACGCCTGACCGTCAGGCAGCTTGCAACTGCTTGAAACAAGCAGCTGGTGCTATTTCTGGTTTGAATACAGGCGCAGCTTCTTCTCTTCCTGGCAAATGTGGTGTTAACATTCCCTACAAGATCAGTACCTCTACCAACTGTGCTACGTATGTTTATCTAACTTCAAACTTTCCATTTTTTATTCTCATTTTTCAAGAGGTCTAGCATTCATAACATATAATAATAACATATAACAACATAACATATTAACTCACTTCGGTTGACTTAGTGGTATTGGTTTGAGACCTGCGAGTATACTCCTCCTTAAAGTCTCGAGTTCCTTAAAGTCTCGAGTTCGATTCTCTCTGGTGTCAATTTAAGATATGATATATATGAACCAGATATGAAAGTATATATGAACCAGAGCCACCAACTATGGTAATTGTAAGGACATTTAGTTTTCGCCTTCAACCACTACTAGGAAAGCAACTTAATTTTGTCCACTATCATCGTTATCGAGCACTAAATCAAATGCAAAATAGATTGTCGCACCTTAGAGTCACCACCACTATATGTAAACTGAGTAAAATGATCCACGACTTCATTGTCGCACCTTAGAGTCACCACCACTATATGTAAACTGAGTAAAATGATCCACGACTTCATAAGGAGTAGCCGTAGACCATCCAAGCCAATCAAATATATGATTCCAAACAGCCCCAAAAGTAGAACAATGTAAAAACAAATGATTAAGAGTTTCGAGAGATCCGCATTGACCAGCACATAAACTTGAGTCGTTATTTAAAATGTTTTCTAGTGTATAACTTTATAAATTATTTTCCCTAAGGATATCTAACATATTTTGTTGAAAATTATTTTATATTATTAATTGTTTTTAGGAATTTTTTGAGATTGTCACTGTCTACTTCTATTTATTGGTCTGTTTTAAAGTGGAAAGAAAATAGAAAAGTAATTCCTGACTAGTTTTTTTGTTTGGTAATATTTACAGCATCAGGGCTTGAAGATGATGTTGCGGCTACAAATTTATATGGAAACTTCTCACTAGTATATGAGAGTGCCATTTAATGCTTTTAAGAATAAAAATGAGTGTGATGGAGGCTCATCTTATGTGTGCCCATATCCTCTTGTACAAGACTTGTATCAATTTACATAGTGAAATATTTTAATTGGGTATTCTCCTGGTTATCTCATTACTCTTATTTTAATTTGAGTTCCTGAATTTCTGAGTATTCATCCCGTTAATAATTAGTTGAAAAAAGATGCAAGAATTTTATTCTTTCTTATATATACACTACTAAAAAAGCAAAAATTAGTGAAGGAATTTTAGAGAGGGAAAACGTGAAATCCCTCTCTAATTCGGTCACTAAATTTTGCGACCAAGAAATTTGTGAGGAATTTTAATTTTTCCGTCACTAATTTCCCTCTCTAATTTTGCTTTTTCTAGTAGTGATAAACAAAGGGATTAGTAAGGGAAGAAATTGATATTTGTGCAATTATTTTAGGATAATATTTTCTTCCATTTTCTTTTGGGACAAAACAATGGAGAAAGAGAAAACAATGTGAATATCAGAGGAAGTTATTCTAAAAATTAATATATATAAAATAGTAGTACAAATATTATTTCTTTAAAAGATAACAAATCCGATACCTTTTTTAATTTTTTATGAACGAATAAAATGGGGTTAAAGCCTAAAAATAAAAAACCACGAACCACTAGGAAAGCACTTGTTCAAGATCTATCTATTAGTAGGATAAAGGAAATAAAGTTCGAGACAACATCAAAAACTCTCCGATGAAAGTGTCTACAAGGATCATCTTTATCTTTAGCAATAGAGTTTGTGACATCCCTTCCTTGAACATATGGAGTCATATTTTCACATTAGAGTGTCTTTGGATAAGGTGACAGAAAATTCGAAACAAATTAAAAATCTAGTCAATTCAAATATTTTGATTGAATTCTCATTTTTTTCTAAAAGGAATAAAAAAATAGAGTAATTATCCAACTTCGTTATTGAATATTTAAAAATCAGTCAAATTCGTCCTTAAATTTTGCGAAATGTCTAATTCATTCCCGAATTTATAAAATGTCAATCAAATCAGTCCCTCCGTTAAGTTGGTCTGTTAACGGATGTGACATGTACTGTTAACCTCTTACAAAGCTTACCACGTCATATGTCACACAAGCAGAGACTAATTTGGCCTAAAATGATGAAATTGCCAAGGATCAAATTGATTGATTTACAGAAAATTGCAAATTTCTCAACATCTCTTTTTCCCCAACGTCTCTTTCTTCCCCAAATATATAAATTTGGAACCCTAATTTTATAATTTGTCACCCAGAGTTCAAAATCCCCAAAATTTCTTCCATTAATTGATGACAAAGTTCTTCCCCAATTCAAAAAACTTAAAAACCTAATTTTTTTTGATTGAATTCAAAATCCAACAATCCCCAAAAATTGTTCAAGTTTTGGTGTTCAGAAATGATGGGTGGTGGACATATGGACAAAAACAGCTATAATAGTCAGTGTTCATCTTCAAGCTCTATGTTCAATGGTGATGTGAGAGTGCTTGAATGTTGGTGCCATAGAATTTATGTTGTAAGAAAAGCCAACACTGTCAATAACTCTGGAAGGCTTTTCTATGATTGACCTCTGTCAAAGGTTTGTTTAACAATGGTTATGTGATGTGTGAATGGTTTGTTTAAATTGTAGTGATTTTGAATTTTCTTTGTACATGATGATGATGAAAATTGTCAATTTTTTGTCTGTATTGATGAAGCTGAAGAACTAGGTTATTTTAAAAACAATGGTGTTGGTCATGGAAGGACTGCAAGGTTGATGGAGAAGCCTAAGGATAGTGGCATAGAAGAGGTTTGGAGGGAGGGCAAGGTTGATGGATAAAGTTGATTGTGTAGGAAGTGAGTTTAGGTTGATTAAGATATTTAAAGGAGTAATTTGTTTGATTGAGTTGTTTAAAATGCTATTGTATTGTGCCAAGTCTGTGTAATGCTGTAATGAAAAGATGTTGTCAATGAATGAATTCAACCCTTATGTCAAAATCTTTCCATCAAATTGGTCCTTCTATTGTTTGTCTATGCATCAAATCGATCCATAAATTAGTGAAAATACCATCAAATAAGTTCTTGAATTATCACAACATATATCAATGTGATCCTTGGTGCATATATTTGCTGAACAAAGTAAAAAGACAAACACTTTGATTGTTGAAAATACCATCATAAATCCTACATTTGATGTTCATAAGTCATTACATAGCTAAAAAAGAACATTACATAGCCATCAAGTCATAAGTCTTACATTTGATGTTCATAAGTCATTACATAGCCAAAAAACATAAATTAAACAAGTCTAAAAAGCATAATTTAAAAAAGTCCAAAAGTATAATTTAAACAAGCATCACTACTTTGGAAATCCTGGGGTTGGGATAAACTCCATGTATTGGGGTTTAGTAGAAGCGGCTGACCCGTAACTTGGATATGGAACTCTAATAACTCCAGGTTCAGTTGGATTTTGTGGAGCAGGACCCTCACTGGTGTTTGTTTATGTCTGTCATTTGAAATCATCGGTCCTCTTATGCCATATATCCTTGTACTCATTCCCTGAAATAAAATCAATCAAATCAGACCTTAACTTATAACATTATCCATCAAATTAGTCCTTAAATTATCACAATAAGTATCAAATTGATCCTTATATATAGGAGTATAATTGGAAACATAGAAAAAATGACAACTGAAAACTAAAATTGCAATTTTTACCATTTCAATCAAATTGGTCCTTGTACACGTGACTTTCTTGTTGACACGTGTACAAGACAACACAACATGCAAGAGGACACATCATCATCAGTAACGGAGCTTTTGGATGGATGGACCATTTTGATGGACGCATGTGAAATTCAGGGATGAATTAAACATTTTGCAAAATTTGAGGACGAATTTGGTTGATTTTTAAAAATTCAAGGACGAAGTTGAGTAATTACACATAAAAAATATATATTTGAATATATTTTGTTTTTTTAACGGCAAAAAGATTTTTTTTTACAAGATTCTAGAAATAGTTTCTAATAAAATCAAGAGAATGACTTGAAAATGCGCAACATTAATCAATAATACACTTAGGAAAGAAAAAAAATTATTCAATAAGAGGGTTGGATACAAGTACAAGAAGTACAAGACCTAAGCAAGGGGGGAAAGTAAATGAGGTACTCATTCCACAATCTTCTGAGTGGTACATCCTAGATGCATAACCAAAAATGCCTATGAAATTTTTTAGTTTAGGGGAAAAAATAATTACATATGACTCAATTTTTATCCTCCATTTTTTATTATTATAAACATTATATTTTTTAGTCCCTCCGTTTTAAATTAATTATCGCTTTACCATTTTTTCTCTATCTCAAAATATAAAAGGAAATATATATATTTTTTAAATTGTATATTTTACTTTTTAAAACTTAAAAAAGTGTTCATTTTAATGTTAATTTTGTCATTTCTTTCCATTTTTAATTACTTAACTAGTGCCATGTAACACTGGTTAGCATGACGCATATATATATATATATATATATAGTTGTTCACAGTTAATCAAAAACCATCACACACATTCGTATAGCAACTTAGAAACTAGCTACTATATTGTCAGATAAAAATTGTAATAAGTTGTCCACTAATCCAAGATCCGGCAAAATATCAAAATAGCTAGTTTGGAATCTGTGACTAAAATTCAAAGATTATGAAAGTGAGAAAAATACTAAAAGAAGGG